>QLTV01003425.1:96350-111625 GCA_003457575.1 Thermophis baileyi
AGTATCTGCCACAATGTCCTATCTGTCAATGACTACTTCAGCTTCAACCACAACAATACACGAGCACACAATAGATACAAACTTAAAGTAAATCGCTCCAAACTCGACTGCAGAAAATATGACTTCAGCAACAGAGTGATCAATGCCTGGAATTCACTACCTGACTCTGTGGTTTCTTCCCCAAACCCAAAAAACTTTAACCTTAGACTGTCTACTGTCGACCTCACCCCATTCCTAAGAGGTCTGTAAGGGGCGTGCATAAGCGCACCAGCGTGCCTACCATCCCTGTCCTACTGTCCTATTGTCCTCATCTATCTGTATTCACTTGGATTATGTTTATGTTTATACCTATACCTGCTATCTTGTACATGCTTGACAAACAAATAAATAAATAAAATAAAACCTAGAAATAAGGAGAAATTTCCTGACAGAAGAATTAATCAGTGGAATGGCTTGCCTTCAGAAGTTGTGGATGATCCATCCCTGGAGGTTTTCAAGAAGAAATTGGACAACCATATGTCTAGAATGGTGTAGAGTCCCCTACTTTAGCGGAGGGTTGGACTAGAAGACCTCCAAGGTCCGTTCCAACTCTGTTATTCTGCTCTTCTTCTTCTGTCTCTGAAATTTCATGAGAGTCTTCAGATCTATGGAGCTGGGAATGATGGGATTGTAGTCCAACAACACAGAACAGTGTTTCTCAGCCTTGACAGCTTGAAGATGTATGGACGTCAACTCGCAGAATTCTAGATGGCTAGGGAATTCTGGGAATTGAAGTCCACACACTTCTTCAAGCTGCCAAGATTGAGAAACACTCCCATAGAAGAAGAGGGTAGCACTTTAGAGGCCCCATCACCATTCATCTCCTGTTTCAGCAAACAGAAATGTTGGCTGTCATTGTTTCTCTATGCTGTCTCATGTTAACGGGGGGCGGGGGGGGGTTGGAAATTGCCAGTGAAAACCACATTTGTGGTTGGAGAGCTAGTCTGTCTAAGCATGACACCTACACAATGCTATTATTCCCCTAAAGCTGTGAAACTCTATTTTTGTGTGGCTCATTCATTTACTCATTCAGAAACACCACAGGACTTTGATTAGTATGCTCCCATCCCTAATAAAAAGAAGGACTAGAGATGGCATGATAGCAGGGCTGCCACAAAGAAGAGAGGGACAACCTATTCTCCAAAGCACCTGAGAGCAGGATGGGAAGCAATGGATGGAAACTTACCAAAGAGAGATCCAACCTAGAATTAAGGAGAAATTTCCTGACAGCGAGAACAATTCATCAGTGGAACGGTTTGCCTCCAGAAGTTGTAGGTGCTTGTGCAGGGGGCTAGCTTAGCTAGAAGACTAGAAGATCTCCAAGGTCCTTTCCAACTCTAATTCTGTATTCTTAAATAACCAAAGAGAAAGAAACAGCTTTCAACAGGTATTGGCACTAATTCCCTACGACAAATCTTACTATTATTCTGTGTTCCATCTGATTTGGGGGGATAGATTATTTTAGTTAAAAGGGAACCTAGTGAGCTGCAAAATGAGCTCCCAGCCTTTCCAATAATTAATTTAAATTTTATTTCCTTAAGTTTATTTGACCACCTGACTACTATGACTTTGGAGTCTTACAAGGTTAAAACAAAAAACAGTACAAAAATAACCCCAAACCCCTCAGAAGTCATTAAAAACATTTAAAATTAAAAGTGATTAAAACCAAGAATGCCTTTGGAGCTCACATAGATCCCAGACATTGTAGAGAACCCAGTATTCCTTTTAATAAAATGTCTTCTTCTCAAAAGCTTCCAGCTATTCCTTCTTATGCTGGGCTACCATACATGGCTCTTCTCCTACAATACATACAGATCCCAGTAGAACATCTAATGGTGGATAGGTGTGAAATATTGTTTTGTAGGTAGTCCTTGCTCAGTGACCACTCATTTAGTGACCATTCAAAGCTACAGCGACGCAGAACAAGGAGACATACCACCAGTCCTCATGGTTGCAGCCATAATAGCATCCCGGTGGTCACCCCATTGCAATTTGGCCACTTGGGCAACCAACTCACAATTACAACTGTCACAACATCTCACAGACACGTGATCGACATTTGTGATCTTCCCTGGTGCTTCCCACAAGCAAAATCAGTGGGGAAGCTGGCAGGAGATCATCATAAATGGTGGATCATCCCAAAGGCGCTTTTACAAAAGGCAACTGGAGTTTCTTGGAGTTTTTTTCCCTTGAAAATGTTTTGCTTCTCATCCAAGAAGCTTCTTTGGCTCTGAACTGAAGATGCTTCTTGGATGAGAAGCAAAATGTTTTCAAGGAAAAAGCCAAGAAACTCCAGTTGCCTTTTGGGGGGGGGAACAGCTTTGGGGCAACCATGACCTGGATGATTGAGAATGCCCGTAGACAAATGGCAATCATGTGACGCAGTGGTGAAATCCAATTTTTTTAATACTGGTTCTGTGGGCGTGGCTTGGTGGGCGTGGCTTGGTGGGCGTGGCTTGGTGGGCGTGGCAGGGGAAGTATACTGCAAAATCTCCATTCCCACCCCACTCTGGGGCCAGCCAGAGGTGGTATTTGCCGGTTCCCCGAACTACTGAAAATTTCCACTACCGGTTCTCCGAACTACTCAAAATGTCCGCTACCGGTTCTCCAGAACCTGTCAGAACCTGCTGGATTTCACCCCTGACGTGACATCACTACAGAACAACAGAGTGGGAAGGGATCTTGGAGGTTTTCTAGTCCAACCCCCTGCCCAAGCAGGAGACCCTATACCCGTGATGGCGAACCTATGGCACGTGTGCCACAGGTGGCATGCAGAGCCCTCTCTGCAGGCACGTGAGCCGTCGCCCAGCTCAGCTCCACCATGCATGTGCACATGCCTCCCACTGGTCATCTGATTTTCAGGTCTCTGCCGCGCATGAACGGGGCGGGGCGCATGCGGGAGACGTGCGTGCATGCGCGGGGGTGGGGGTCGCACACACATGCGGGGGGCAGGGGGGTTACACGCACATGTGTGGGGGGTAGGGGCGCATGGGGTGGTCATGCACGCATTGCATTATGGGTGCGGGTGTGGGCGTGGGCGTGTGCTACTTTTGTCACACGACGACAAAAAGGTTAGCCATCACTGCCGTATACCATTTCAGACAAATGGTTGTCCAATCTCTTCTTAAGAACCTCCAGTGATGGAGCACCCACAACCTCTGAAGGCAAGCCCTTCCACTAAGTGTTCTCTCAGGAAATTACTTCTTAGTTCTAGCTTGGTTTTCTCCATATAGTTTCCATCCATTGCTTCTAGTTCTGCCTTTAGGTGTTTTGGAAAATAGGTTGACCCCTATTGGAAGACTGCTATCATTTTACCCCTAGTCCTTCTTTTCACTAGACTAGACATACCCAATTTCTGCAACTGTTCCTCATATGTTTTAGCCTCCAGTTCCTTAATAATCCTTGTTGCTCTTCTCTGGATTCTTAACCATGCAGGACTCACTAAACGATGGCAACCAGAACTGCCACAACTGCTATCGTAAGCCAAGGTGGTCATGTAATGTTGGACTTTACAGCTGTGTTGCTTAGTGACAGAGCTGTGTTGACCCTGAAGCTGACATGTGTAGCCATGTTTTATTGTAGTCTTTGCCTATTCTTTTTCTTGCAAAGGGATTTAACGATGCTTCAGGCTCGCCACATTCTAGCAGTAGGGAGGGGGGGGTTGTAGAGCTAAGGGGGAATGTTGTGGCTCGCTGGCATTCTTTCCCGTGGGAACTGAGAAGGAGTCTGCAGTTGGTTGAAGGTGGAGCTTGGAGTCATCGGACTGATGGACTGTGAGCTGATTGGAGAATGTGACCATGGGGGGAAAGTTTCAAACTTTTGCTTTTACTGGGTGTAATTCCTGGGTTAGGTCAGAGCCGGAATTACGCTAAGACCGTGCCAATTTGATATGTTTCTAATAAAGAGACTTCGATGAAATATGGATGCCTCTGATTTTTCATTCTGGGGACATATTACTTGGAACCTTGACATTCTGCCAGTCACAATGACCGTTATTACAATAAGTGAGGGCCACCTGTATACAGATTCCAAAAGAACACCTTATGGTGTATAGCTGTGAAATGGTATTTTATTTGAAATGCGCCCACCAACCCGAAAATAGACAAATATAAGCTGAAGTGTGGGACCATCCTGGAGACCAAAGCTGAAACGAGGAGCCAGCTCACCATTTTGTTTTCTGATATTTAGCCACCCGGTTATGGCGGACATTTCGTGAACGTGTCTGGTAAAATTTGCAAGGGTGGAACCTGCTGCGGTAGATTACTGTCAATTATTAAGCTCTTAAGAATTAAATGGCATAATAAATGCACAAGTTTGTTTTTAAATGTCAGAACTGCTTGAGGATATTTTTTTTTTCAAGTTGGGCAATGCAAGAAAACTACCTCTGTAATTTCCAGCAGTTTCCTTTATAGCCTATTTGCTGGACAAAGCACAGAGTTGGGTTATGTCCATAAGCCGGAGAGATGGAAAATTTAAGAAGCATTTCCTGTTCTTGATTGCTTTCCTGCGGTGGTTAAATGACTGGCCATTTTTCGGTCACTTCCAAGCACTCATTGTGCAAGCAGAGACTCATCCAAGCTGGCAGAAAGACTTGTGAACCCATTACAAAATGAGAAGAATCACACTGTTTTCAAATCAAGAGGACCCCTTTGGTTTGTTTTTAATATTCAGGAAGGGGTGTTCTTTGTTTCTTCATACCTGTGGGAGAAAAATAAGAAATTATTATTCTCTTTCAGGGGTGGCCTTCTAAATCTTCATAAACGACTTAGATGAGGGAATAGAAGGGGAACTCATCAAATTTGCAGACGACACTAAGCTGGCAGGAATAGCCAACACCCCAGAAGACAAGCTCAGGATCCAAAAAGATTTTGACAGACTTGAACAATGGGGCCTATCCAGGGGTGAAATGCTCCCGGTTCGCTCGTACCTGTCGGTCACTGTACAGCCGGTCGCCAAGGTAGCGTGAGGCGCCCACCTGCCCAGACGCCGCCTGGACGCCACCATTTGGGTTCTTTTACCCTCTGTGCATGCGCAAAGCATTCTGTGCATTCACAGAGGGTAAAAGAACCCAAATGGCGGCATCCGGGCGGGTGGCGCCTTGCGCTACCTTGGCGACCGGCTCTACGGCGACCAACAGGTACGAGCGAACCGGGAGCATTTCACCCCTGGGCCTATCCAACAAAATGAATTTCAATGTGGAGAAAAGCAAAATTTTACATTTAGGCAGGAAAAATCAAAGGTATAAGTACAGATTGGGAGAGACCTGGCTCAAAAACAGAGAGGGACCTCGGAGTCCTAGTGGACGATCACTTAAACATGAGTCAACAGTGTGCGACAGCAGCCAAAAAAGCTAATACTCTGTATAAACAGAGGCATAGAATCAAAATCACATGAAGTATTAGTACTGCTTTATAAAGCCTTAGTAAGGCCACACCTGGAATACCGCATCCAGTTTTGGTCACTACATTACAAAAAAGATGATGTTGAGACTTTGGAAAAAGTGCAAAGAAGAACAACTAAGACGATTAAAGGCCCGGAGACTAAAACATATGAAGAACGGTTTGCAGGATTTGGGTTTGGCTAGTCTAGAGAAAAGAAGGACTAAGGGGGACATGATAGCAGGATCCCAGTATTTGAGGGGCTGCCACAAAGAGGAGGGGGTCAATTTATTTGCAAAGCAGGACAAGAAGCAAGGGATGGAAAATAATTGGAAACTAATCAAGGAGAGAAGCAACCTGGAATTAAGGAGAAACTTCCTAACAGTGAAAACAATTAACCAGTGGAACAGCTTGTCTTCAGAGGTTGTGGGTGCTTCATCACTGGAGGTTTTTAAGAAGAGACTGGACAGTCACTTGTCTGAAATGGTATCGGGTCTCCTGCTTGAGCAGGGGATTGGACTAGAAGACCTCCAAGGTCCCTTCCAGCTCTATTCTATTCTATACGTATTGAACCAAAGTGCAGTTAGTGTTTCTCAAATTTGACAACCCAATTACAACTTCAAAAAAGCCAACTATGATCTCATAGCTGCCGACCTCTCATCTCTTGACTGGAAAATTCTAGTCTCTGGCTGTAACACTGCCGAAGACCATTATAACATTTTCTTGCTTGAAGTCAAAAGAGTTATTAAACTCTACGTACCACTAATAACTACCAAAACCAGAAAAAACAAATTACCTATATCAATAAGGAAGCTACAATCCCCCCAAAAATCTCTCTGGCGAAAAAACAAAACTGGCTACTTAGCAAACTTTAAAAGCCACTACAAAAATATATGCGAACAAATAAAGACTGAATGCAGCAATTATCACATCAAACAAGAGGAAAACCTACACACGAAATCCAACCGCGCCTTCTATAATTTTGTGAACAACAAACTTAAAGGCTCTAGACGAATGTATTTTGTCTTTTTATGTACACTGAGAGCATATACACCAAAGACAAATTCCTTGTGTGTCCAATCACACTTGGCCAATAAAGAATTATTCTATTCTATTCTATTCTATTCTATTCTATTCTATTCTATTCTATTCTATTCTATTCTATTCTATTCTATNCCATCCCACCCCTTAAAGGACCTAATGGTAAAGACTGTAACGATGAAACCATTAAAGCCAACCTCTTTAACACATTCTTCGGCTCAGTCTTTGTAAACAGCAATGACTCATGCCCAATATTTCCTAGTCGTACCACAAATAAGTACAACGATCTAACACAAATTGATTTTACAGAAGATAACGTTGCAAAGGCATTACGCAACCTAAAACCATCTCTATCTATTGGACCTGATGGACTATATGCATATTTCTTAAAAAAGCTTTCCACAGCCTTAGCTGAACCTCTAAGCATAATCTTTGATAAATCTTTCAGGACTAACTCCTTACCCAATCTATGGTCACTAGCCACGGTCATCCCTATCTTCAAAAAGGGAGACCCCAGCCTAGTTGAAAATTACAGACCAATCTCTCTATGCTGCGTCACCTGCAAAGTCATGGAATCAATCATCAACCAATCCATTACCCTCCACTTAGAAACAAACAACTTACTCTCTAACAAACAATTTGGTTTCAGAAAAAAATTATCCTGTAATCTACAAGTTCTACACTGCAAAAACATATGGACTACAAAACTCGATCAGGCAAAGCAATAGACGCAATTTACATAGACTTCTGTAAAGCCTTTGATTCAGTGGTACATGACAAACTACTTCTAAAACTAAAATCCTATGGCATCTCTGGATCCCTGCATAAATGGATAACTGCGTTCCTATCAAATAGGCAACGTGATCAAAATAGGGAGTGCCTTATCAAATCCTGTACCTGTTAACAGCGGTGTCCCCCAAGGCAGCGTTCTAGGACCAACAGTCTTTATACTCTACATAAATGACTTTTGCGATCATATTATAAGCAACTGCGTCCTCTTTGCCGATGATGTAAAACTGTTTAACACCACCGACAATACTGCTACCCTTCAAAAAGTCCTTGACTTTCTGTCAGAATGGTCAAACAATTGGCAACTCCAAATCTCAACCAACAAATGCTCTGTTTTACAACATTCTGTTTGGCAAAAAGAATCAGAACACAAAATACAAGCTGAGTGGAGCTAACTAGAGCATACAACACGTTTGCTAGACCAATTCTCGAATACAGCTCACCTGTCTGGAACCCGCACTGCATATCGGACATTAATACAATTGAGCGTGTCCAGAGATATTTCACGACAAGAGTCCTCCACTCCTCTGCGCACAACAGAATACCCTATGCCACCAGACTTGAAATTCTGGGCTTAGACAACTTAGAACTACACCGCCTTTGGTATGATCTAAGCATAGTTCATAAAATTATCCACTACAATGTCCTACATGTCCATGACTATTTCAGCTTCAACCACAATAATACACGAGCATACAATAGATAATAACTTAAAGTGAACTGCTCCAAACTCGATTGCAGAAAATACGACTTCAGCAACAGAGCCTGGAATGCAGTACCCGACTCTGTGGTTTCTTCCCCTAACCCTCAAAACTTTAAGCTTAGACTGTCTACTGTCGACCTCACCCCATTCCTAAGAGGTCTGTAAGGGGCGTGCTTAAGTGCACCAGCGTGCCTACCGTCCCTGTCCTAATGTTCCCTTTTATTATTATTCATTTCATGTATTCAAATTATGTATATACTTATATGTATTATCTAATACGAGATTGACAAAATAAATAAATTAAAATTAAAATTAATTAATGGTGTGGACCTCAACTCCCAGAATTCATTGGGGGAATTCTGGAAGTTGAAGTCCACACATCTTGAAGTTGCCAAATCTGAGAAACACTAGATGGATAGGCTCACAAAGGCTGAGATAAACAACCTCAAGCCCCTTAAACTGCAGAATGGACTCAGGAAGCAAGATCCACACACGCTTTATATAATGATTATGGGTCCCTGCTTTTTTCAGGTTCCATGTTGTCAAGATTTTATACTGATGGAGGAGAGGAGATGGAACACATTTTTATACAATGTAATCAGAGGTGGGTTGCTCCCGGTTCGGACCGGATCTATAGAACCGGTAGCAGGAATTTTCCCCCGCTCACCGAACCGGAAGCGATGGCCGGCTGGCCACGCCCACGAACCGGGTCTCTCGGTGGCGCTATAGGCAGCGCCATTTTGTTTTTTGCTTCTGTGCATGCGCAGAAGCTGGTTTTTTGGCACTGCACATGTGCGGCCATGCGGCGCGCAACACGCGGCGCGCCCACGCGGCGCGGGAGGAAGCAAACCAGCGGTGAGGTAAGTTGGAACCCACCCCTGAATGTAATGATACGCACTACTCGAAAGAGTGAGATGGCCCTTAAAGACGTTACATAAAAGAATGAACTGAATAATCAGCAGTTAGTTTGATTATAGCAATTATGAAGAAATTGGGGAAAACAGCTAATGTTTTCGGAAGTTGCACAATTGTCTGTAGTCATTTTTGGTTAATTTGAAAGGAATGTTGGCTTCTATTAAGCTCAGCAACAACAATGCATTCTTTTTCCACTAAAATATGCTGCTGAAATAAAGAAAGCTCATGGATCTTAGTATCTAACAAAATAAAGTATGCATAGCATAGTTTCTGGAATTCTTTACAAAATGTATTTTCTTCTGTATACAGGTAGTCCTCGACTTACGACCACCATTGAGTCCAACATTTCCATGGCTAAGCAAGACAGTTGTTAAGTGAGTTGTACCCCATTTCATGGCCTTTTTTTGCCACTGTTGTTAAGTGAATCATGCAGTTGCTAAGCGAATCTGGCTTCTCCCATTGACTTTGCTTGTCAGAAGTCGGAATGATCAAATGGGGATCACGTGACCCCGGGACAGTGCACCTGTCATAAATACATGCCAGTTGCCAAGCGTCTCAATTTTGATCACGTGACCATGGGGAAGCCGCAACAGCCGTAAGCGTGAAAAACAGTTGTAAGCCACTTTTTTCAGTGCTGTTGTAACTTTGAATGGTCACTAAATGAATGGCTGTAAGTCGAGGACAACCTATTATGAAGTAATGTATTCCATCTGTGTAACTGTGTTTCTGCCTCCCTTTGCGTTGTGTTTGTATGCAATTGTTTGTATGTATACATTGGGAAACATTTGGTGAGTTGCCTGCTCTATTCTGAGGCACACAACCAGGAAGGAGGTGGGCTTAGAATGATCAGTCAGCAAAATTCCAAGCCACTGACCGGCTGTTTCCCTCTTTGGAATCCGGGGTGGGATTGGAGGGTATTTTCTCTGATTTTTTCTCTCTCTCAGCAACTCCAAGCCAGATCCACCCCATTTTTGAACATTACTTTTCTTTTATTACATTCTCCCACCATATCAAATTCATTCCCATTTTGAGACCACATCTTTCTCCTTCTGTCCTGGCCACTTTTTACAGAGGCACAAATGAGAGCGTTTTAACAGACTGCATCCCTGTTTGGTTTGGTGGCTGCAGTGCCTCAGATAGAAAGTCCATACAAAGAGTGGTGAGGACAGCCAAGAAGATTATAGGAAGCTCACTTCCCGTTATTCAGGATGCTACTTATAAGTGCTATGTGCTTAGAGCTCAAAGCATTGTTAGAGACCCCACACACCCAGTGGTGGGCTGCTGCTGGTTTGGATCGGTTCGGGTGAACTGGTAGTTGCGACCTGCCACCCACCCCGGGCACAATCCCGTCCTATATCGCTGTGTATTTGACGCCGCACGCATGTGAGGACGGCGCACGTGAGCGAATTGCTGTGTTTTGTGACGCGCGCTCACATTTCCGGTGCTGGGCAAACCGGTTGTTACAGTATGTGACGCCCACCTCTGCACACACCCACTTCACGGTCTGTTTCTGTTGCTCCCCTCTGGGAGGAGGTTTCAAAGTATTTCTAGCAGGACTACCAGATTCTGTAACAGGTTTGTTCCCTATGCCAATCCATCTGGTAAACTCGCAAGATTCGTTTTTCTCGCCATGTGCATGTACTGTATACCTCTGAACTAGACTGTGTTGTTTCTCTGTGTCATATTATTTATTTATTTATTTATTTATTTATTTATTTATTTATTTATTTATTTATTTATTTATTTATTTATTTATTTATTTGTCATGTTTCTGTAGTGTATATTGGAGGTCGTGACCCTTTGAGAGCTGCATGCAACGAAATTTCATTTTAACGTGTGCCGATTAGTGTACTTTAAAAGTGACAAAGCTGCTATTCTATGTGTGAAACGGTATCCCTGTGCTCCCCCCCCCTTCCCGGGTGCATCTCTCTGTAAATTGCCCTCTGGAAGCACCTGCTTCCTCAGGAAAAGCATGATATATACTTATTTCTTGCATTCAGTTGGCTTGGAAAAGATAAAAAGGCAGTTATTCAGGCTAGAAGCTTGTGCTCCCATCTATATGTTTATGTATGCTAGAAACAGGGCTGTGAAAATATCAACAGACCTCACACATCCTGGACCTTAAATATTTCATCTTCTTCCCTCAAGATGACGCTAATGGGGCACTGCACGCCAAAACAACTAGACACAAGGACAGTTTTTTCCCCCATGCCATCACTCTGCTAAACAACTAATTCCCACAACTCTGTCTTATGCCCCTGGGATGTCAAACCACCTAGTAGGGCTGTGTTATTATTATCCTTCTCATTTTTCCTATTGCCTATTTCCTCCTTATGACTATAACTTTGTTGTTTATGTCTCATGATTTATGTTGATTGCCTTTATTTAGCATCCTATTATGATTTATGTTGATTGCTCATTTTGTATCCTATGGCTATCACTGAGTGTTGTAGCTTATGATTTATGATGGTTGTATTGTATGATTATGAACATGATTTATCACTTGTTGCTTGTATGTACACTGAGAGTTTATGCACCGAAGACAATTTCCTTGTGTGTCCTATCACACTTGGCCAATAAATAATTCTGTTCTGTTCTGTTCTGTTCTGTTCTGTTCTGTTCTGTTCTGTTCTGCTCTGCTCTGCTCTGCTCTGCTCTGCTCTGCTCTGCTCTGCTCTGCTCTACTCTACTCTACTCTACTTATAAATAGCTATGCATCATTCAGAAACCTCCTTCAAACCTTCACAATGCAGGAAGTCCTCACTTAGCCACCATTCACTTAGCAACTGTTCAAAGTTACAATGGCGCTAATAAAGTAACTTACAGCTAGTGCTCATACTTATAACCATTGCAGCATCTTTTGCTATGTACCATTGTGGCGCAGTGGTTAGAATACAGTATTGTAGGCTGACTCTGCCCACTGCCAGGAGTTTGATTCTGACCGGCTCAAAGATGACTCAGCCTTCTATCCTTCCGAGGTCGGTAAAATGAGGGCCCAGATTGTTGGGGGCAATATGCTGACTCTGTAAACCGCTTAGAGAGGGCTGTAAAGCAGTAAAAATATTTTAAAAATAAAAAAAAATAAAAAGCAGAAAGCAAGATGGCGACGCATGCACAGTGCCAGAAACTCAGCTTCTGCGCATGCGCAGAAGAAGAAAAATAATTTAAATTTTTTTTTAAAAAAGCACAAAAATTTTTTTAAAAAAAAGATGGCGGTGCCCACGGACCGGCACTGACCGAACCGGATTGGTGACATCATCATGACATCACCAGCGGGTTGCTACCGGTTCAGGCAAACCGGTCCGAACTGGTAGCAACCCACCTCTGGTCTCCTCTCTAAGCAGCGGCTTGGACTAGAAGATCTCCAAGGTCCCTTCCAATTCTGTTATTCTGTTATTTTCTCGAATTGTGGTGTTGGAGAAGATTCTTGAGAGTCCCTTGGACAAATAGAATAGAATGGAATGGAATGGAATGGAATGGAATGGAATGGAATGGAATGGAATGGAATGGAATGGAATGGAATGAGAATTAGAATAGAATAGAATAGAATAGAATAGAATAGAATAGAATAGAATAGAATCTGGAAGGGACCTTGGAGGTCTTCTAGTCCAGCCCCCTGCTCAAGCAGGAGAACCTATACTATTTCAGATAAGTGGGACAAATAGTTGGACATAACTTAGTGACTAAAAAACAGCTAGTTGTGGTCACGTGGTGTCTCGCTTAAGGACTGTGATTCACTTAACAGCTTGAACAGGGACTGCTGGAACTTCCATTGCTAGGCAGTGCCATCATGTGATGTTTCGCTTAATGACCGCTTGCCTTAGTGACAGCGTTGCTGTTTCCAATTAGGGATGTTAAGCAAGGAGTAGTTGTAACATCTTGAACTGCTACTGAATCAGAACTCTGTCTTTTCTTTTCTGTCCTTTTCCGCCCTGCTGACCGGAGTTGCTAGAGTTGTGATTCAACACATTACAATCCTAAATAGGCACAACTTTTACCTGGAAATTGGATTCATGCACATTCCCAAATCGTGATTTGCTTTGGTTTTGGCTTAATCTTGGGCGTGAATCCAAGCAACTGTGTTTTTTCAAAGTGAACATTTAGCATGATGTACATATGATGAACCAAACCTCTCCACTCACCCTCCTGCCAGCCTTTTGTAGATCACGGCATGACACACGGCGTGAGCTCCATTGAATCACAGTTTATGGAGTAAGCTCAATTATCTGGATTCACACCACATACTTAGTCAAAACCAGGGGTGGGTTCCTCCCGGTTCGGACCGATTTGCCCGAACCGGTAGCGACCCACTGGTGACATCATGATGATGTCACTGAACCGGATCGGTCGGTGCCGGTCCGTGGGGGCCGCCATCTTTTTTTTTTTAAAAAAATTGAATTGTTTTTGAATATTTTTTTTATTTTTTATTTTATTTTTTCCTTCCGAGCATGCACAGAAGCCGACTTCCGGCACTGTGCATGTGGTCGCCATCTTTTTTTCGGCTTTCTTTTTTCTTTTTTTCTTTTTTTGGGGGGGATTTTTTGTTACTGCGCATGCGCGCCCACGCGGCACCCCCACGCGGCACCCCCACGCAGCACTCCCATGCGGCACCCCTCACGCGGCGCCCCCATGTGGCGCCCCCACGCAGCGCAGGAGGGAGCGAACCGGCAGCGAAGTAAGTTGGAACCCACCCCTGGTCAAAACCTAGTTGCATCCTTGCTTGGCAAATATATGAGCATGGCTGGTGAAAAAGAAGCTACTAGAAAAAACGATCTGGAAGCTCTAACAAACTGCTTTTATTTTTTAAGTTTTTTTATATGTATTTTTATATAATTTTATATTTTAAGCCTGGTGTCATTTCTCTGCACATTCTCAGTTGATGGTTTGATTTTCATTCTTGAATCCGGTGTAAGCATCTTCTGAACCTTTGGCTTAGGAACCAACATAAAGCGGAAACAAAGAAATCAGCCACATAATATTTGCAGACCGATCCCTTGTTAAAAGCCCCGGGAGAGATTTTCTTCAATAATAATAATAATAAAGCTATCAAAAAAAACCTTGCTTCAATTGCCACCTCTTTATTCTGCGCCCGTCCAGGGAAAGTGTCAGTACTTTAGAACAAAGGTTTGGATCTCAGCAGTGTTTCCAATAGCAACCCTCCAAAGAGACAAAGAGTGGCTTCATTTTTTTCCGATCAATATTAAAAGCTGTCCTTGAAGGCCAAAGACAAAAAGCAAAACATCCCCCATCCTCCCTCAGCAGCAGGGCACCCTGGCGTGCCTCCTTCTGGCGTTGCGAAGAGCAGATAAGTGCTTCTAGTCCTCATTAATCTCTCTGCTCAGACAAGCAAGAGACCCGGCTGCATCTCACTTCTCATGCTTTTAAGATTTGGTCAGGCTTTCCGGAAATCAAACAATAAGGTTGAGTAACCCCCAAAGCTCCTGAAACGCAAGAGGAGTTTTTCTCTGGCTAGGTTCACCTGACATGCCAAGCCAGGTTAAGTTAATGGTAGATTAGGCGATTAATCCACTCACACAAAAGGCAACACTATAAACCAGGGGTGTCAAACTCAATTTCATTGAGGGCCGCATCAGGGCTGTGGCTGAGCTCGGGGGGGGGGGTCATCTGGGTGGGTGTGGCCAACTGGGTGGGAGTGGCCAGCTTGACACCACTCCCCAAACAGCTGGCATGTTTCCTTTTTGCACTGGGTAGACCGGGCCGAAGCCACGCTGGCCCGATGTTTCCTCTTCGCATTGGGTAGACCGGGCCGAAGCGATGCGGGCCGGCCCCTTACATTTTCCAGGACAGCCCCATGGGCCGGATCCACCCACACCACAGCCCGGATTCAGTCCGCGGGCCTTGAGTTCGACACCCCTGCTATAAACGAACCATAGAGGTTGGGCTTCTACAGAGCATTTGGTTTAAAATGCGTGAAGACTGAAAAAAATCAGACTCTTTGGGGCTCTAAATCCAAATGAAACCATAGGCTGATTTGGGAGCAAGATGCTCATTTGCTCAGAATGTAGGTGCAACCACAATTGAGCTCCAAATTTCTGTTGCTTAAGTGAGACATTTGTTAAGTGAGTTTTGCCCCATTTTATCACCTTTCTTGCCACCGTTACTTTTTACTTTACTTTTATTTGCATTTCTATGCCGCCCAACTCCCAAGGGACTCTGGGCGGCTTACAGCAAATATAAAAAACTCATTAAAATATAGAAAGCTTGTTAAAAAGATACATAATAAAAAACATTTAAAAAACAACTAAAAACTCATACACACCATTTCATGGCCAGATCTCGCCAAATTGCAGAAGTGAGATCAATGGCCCCAAGCCTGCCGGAACAGCCAGGTCTTCACCGCTTTCTGGAAGGCCAACAGGGTGGGGGTAGTCCAGATCTCAGGAGGCAAC
>QLTV01003425.1:111702-130002 GCA_003457575.1 Thermophis baileyi
ACTTTTCTGTTGGTAAGTGAGACACTTGTTTAGTGAGTTTTGCCCCACTTTACAACTTTTCTTGCCGCAGTTGTTAAGTGAACCGCTACAGTTGATAAGTTAGTAACACGGTTGTTCAGTGAATCTGGCTTCCCCATGGACTTTGCTTGTCAGAAGGTCGCAAAAGGGGATCCCATGACCCTGGAACACGGCAACGGTCATAAATACGAACCGATTGCCAAGCATCTGAATTTTGATCACGTGATCCTGGGGATGCTACAAAGGTTGTAAGTGTGCAAAAAAAAAAAAAAAGCTATAAAGGGGAGGAACAGCTCTCGAGGGTAACCTTTATCATCCTGGCCAATTTCCAGATGGGCTGGATGACAAACCTGATCCTTTCCAGCCAAGCACAATCAATGCTGGCTCAGGATAATGAAGGCTGTGGTCCAAAACATGTGGCCCATTGGTTGAGGAAGGCTGATCTGTTTCTCATATTTACGATCATTGCAGCATCCCCATGGTCATGTGATCAAAATTCAGACGCTTGGTGTCTGACTCATATTTATGACGGTTGCAGTGTCCCGGGGTCTTGTGATCCTCTTTTGTGACCTTCTGACAAGCAAAGTCAATGGAGAGTCCAGATTCACTTAACAACTGTGGCAAGAAAGGCTGTAAAATGGCACAAAACTCACTTAACAATTGTCTCCCTTAGCAAGAGAAATTTTGGGCTCCATTGTGCTCGTACGTCGAAAGCAACCTGTATTCCAGCTTTGGTCGCCACGATGTAAAAAAGATGTTGAGACTCTAGAAAGAGTGCAGAGAAGAGCAACAAAGATGATTAGGAGACTGGAGGCTAAAACATATGAAGAACGGTTGCAGGAACTGGGTCTGTCTAGTTTAATGAAAAGAAGGACTAGGGGAGACATGATAGCAGTGTTCCAATATCTCAGGGGCAGCAGCAAAGAAAAGGGAGTCAAGCTATTCTCCAAAGCATCTGACGGCAGGACAAGAAGCAGTGGGTGGAAACTAATCAAGGAGAGAAGCAACTTAGAACTAAGGAGAAATTTCCTGACAGTTAGAACAATTAATCAGTGGAACAACTTGCCTCCAGAAGTTGTCAATGCTCCAACACTGGAAGTTTTTAAGATGTTGGATAACCATTTGTCTGAAGTGGTGTAGGGTTTCCTTCCTGAGCAGGGGGTTGGACTAGAAGATCTCCAAGGTCCCTTCCAATTCTGTTATTCTGAGGATACCCAAGAAAAAGGAAAATATTCTGGGTAAAAGTGAAAGAGTCCCTGCCAATTAGATTGGACAAAATGGAGTAACAGAGATCAGCAGTTTGGCTGGGGACAAGGGAATGACTTGTGACTTGCAAGGAAAATTCCAGAGGGTTAAATGCTTATAATTTCTTGTGTGCCTCTTCTCAAGGACTTGAAGGCAAGCGTAATCCTACCTCGGTCTACACTTTGTCTCTCTTCATTCCTTCTTAAATCCAAGGGACAGCTGACACAGTCACACTGTGATTGTCAGGCCGGGTTGACCGCTGGTGTCCTTCTTCACCGAACCGCTGTGGCTGTTGTATTTCTGCTGTATTTCAGAGCTGACCGCTCTTAAAATCCTGCCTCTGTTCACTAAGCTTGGGTTACATTTCTATACCACAAGCAAAAAGCTACAGTCTGTGAAATGAATCATCACAGGCCGGGGCTCACCCAGCACACCATGCTCAGAAGCGACGGCTTTACAAATCCACATTGCAAAACTTTGCTGAAGCAACCGGCCACGTTGTGGCTTAGCGCGAGGTGCGAATCCAGTTCCAGGGACTCATTGGTGGAGCATCTGTTTTGCAGGCCCAGGTTTGCCTGTTCATGTTCTCGGACCTGCACACTTACGGTAAGTTAGAGAAGGTTACTTCCGAAGGTTTGGAGGGAGGATTGCCTGTTTATGCAAGGCTGGGGAAGGGTGAGAAAAAGCTTTGACTCGTGGAAGGAAGCTTTTAGACTGCAGTTGTTCAAAACACAAAGCCGTGTGTGAGTGTGTGTGGGTGGGTGTGTGGGTGTGTGTGCTCTGCAAACATGCTGAGGGCAGGCTTGTTAAGTGCTTTCAGAACTACAGGTAGTCCTCGACTTATGACCACAATTGAGCCCAATATTTAAGTTGCTAAGCAAGACATTGGTTTATGACCTTTCTTGCTACAGTTGTTCAGCGAATCACTATAGTTGTTAAGTTAGTAACACGGTTGTTAAATGAATCCGGCTTCCCCAATGACTTTGCTTGTCAGATGTGGTCGCAAAAAGTGGTCACGTGACCCTGGGACACTGCAACCGTCCTAAATATGAGTCGGCTGAATTTGGATCACATGACCATGGCGATGTTGCAATGGTCTTCAGTGTGAAAAACGGTCATAAGTCACTTTTTTCCGGTGCCGTTGTAACTTTGAATGGCCACTAAAAGAACTGTTGTAAGTCGAGTATAGTATTCCAGTATTTGAGGGGCTGCCACAAAGAAGAGAGGGTCAACTTATTTTCCAAAGCACCAGAGGAGCAGGACAAGAAACAACGGATGGAAACTAATCAAGGAGAGAAGCAACCTGGAATTAAGGAAGGAGAAACTTCCTAACAGTGAGGACAATTAACCAGTGGAACAGCTTTGCCTTCAGATGTTGTGGGCGCTTCATCACTGGCGGTTTTTAAGAAGAGACTGGGCAGCCACTTGTGTGAAATGATACAGGGTCTCCCGCTTGAGCAGGGGGTTGGATAAGAAGACCTCAAAAGTCCCTTCTAGCTCTATTTTGATTGATTGAATGTGCTACTGGTTTCCTGTGCTATATGTAGTTTATAGATGTGGGGAAAATTCTGGGATTTTAGATTAAACTCCACAGAAAAGGGGGCTTCCCCCCCCCCAATAATGTTCCTGTTAGCACATAGGAGAACCTATTCACCTGATTTTTAATCACCTGGTTTTAATTATTTATTTATTTATTTAGAAAATTTATATTGCAACCAAGAGGATTAGGGGACTGGAGGCTAAAACATACGATGAGCGGTTGCAGGAACTGGGCATGGCTAGTCTAGTGAAGAGAAGGACCAGGGGAGACATAATAGCAGTGTTCCAATATTTGAGGGGCTGCCACAGAGAGGAGGGGGGGTCAAGCTATTTTCCAAAGCACCTGAAGGCCAGACAAGGAATAATGGATGGAAACTGAACAAGGAGAGATTCAACCTGGAAATAAGGAGAAATTTTCTGACAGTGAGAACGATCAAGCAGTGGAACAGCTTGCCTTCGGAAGTTGTGGGAGCTTCATCACTGGAAGCTTTCAACAAGACACTGGACTGCCATCTGTCAGAAATGGTGTAGGGTCTCCTGCTTGGGTGGGGTGGGGGTTGGACTAGATGACCTACAAGGTCCCTTCCAACTCTGTTAATCTGTGATTTACTTTTGATCGCAAACATTCTGCAAGGGGTTGTGTGTGCCTGGGAACCGTCCCGCAAGGGTCTGTGGGGAGGAACTGGCAGCCTTGTGCATACCAGCTGCAAACCCGATGTAGGAAGTTAGCACCCACCTCTCTCCTAGGAAAATGAAATATTCTAGGAAATATTAAAAAGGCAGAATATTATATTTTCCCTAAAGGAGAAACATGTTTTTAAAGACAAACTCAGAGCCTCAGCTCCCTGCCCCCCTAGCAGATATTTTGGTGCCAACCTATCTACAACACAAAAGACATGGCCCTCAGGACATGATAGGATTAGCCCTCACTCAAGATCCAAACCAGGACAAAGCCATTAAGCCATAATAGGAATTGCCCAAAACCACTTCATTACATCATCATCCAGCAAGATTCAACCAGGCCTGGGACTCAAGACAACCTACAAAATTACCCCTGCATGGCCCCATGGGAGTCTAACAACCAATCAGAATACATTTCTTACACAGGAACAGGAAGCTCCAAGGCGGGGCCCAAGAGAGGGTATAAATCTCTCTCTCTCTCTCTCACCCATGTGCTCTTGTTTTTGCCCAGGACCTCAAACCATGTGGTCGTGCTGTCCACCATTAAACCATCTTTCCAAGGAGTCTCCATGTTTCCAGTGTCTTTCTTCCCACTTGGAACTGAACCCAGATGGACATTTCTTCCAACACCGGGAAAAGAGGTTTGCACGCGCCTTCCTTGCAAGAGCCTTTCAAACAGCGATCCTGACCGGGGTGGGGTGGGGGGAACACCCAGATCCACAAAGTTGAACAGGAGGAAGACTGGGGGGGAAGGGGGGAGGGGGGGTGCTTAGAAGGCGTGGCCCGGCCTTGCCACATCCACCCTGATACTAGGAGCATTTCTGTTTTTCTAACTTTTTCTGATCTGGGAGCAGAGGTGGGTTCCTCCCGGTTCGGATCGGTTCGGCCGAACCGGTAGCGACCTGCTGGTGACGTGAATTTTTTAAAAAAATTTTTTTTTAAAAAAAAAATTCTTCTGCGCATGCGCAGAAGCTGAATTTCTGGCACTGCGCATGCGTCGCCATCTTGTTTTTGGCTTTTTTTATTTTTTTAATTTTTTTTAATTTTTTTTTATTTTTTGCACTTCGCATGCGCCCGCTCGCAAAGCGCGCGCATGCACACGAGGCGTGGCCACGCGGCGCGGGAGGAAGCGAACCGGCAGCGAGGTAAGTTAGAACCCACCCCTGTCTGGGAGCTCCAATTTCGAAGCTTAATCCAGATGTGGAGAGCGGATCCGAGAGGCTGAGTAACGCCGCCGGCGATAGGAACAAAGCCACCACCTTTCTCCCCACTCTGGGACCCAGGCACCTTGCAGCTGGGCACAGGAGGAGAAAGACTATAGCTCCCGTTACTTTGAACTATCAGCCGTGCAGGCCGGAGGTTGTGGAAATCAAGCACAATGCAACTAGAAGGACACGATTTAGCAAAAGACCAGAGTCGACAGGATGAGGCAGGAGGGATAAATATATGCCTTGGCTTTCTTTTCATGGTCCTTTCAGCCAGCCCCAGTCTTAATTTAATTTAATTTAATTTATTTATTTGTCAAGCATATATGATTACAAGCAAAGTATAGAAAAAGTAAAAATAATTTTATATATATATATATCTAATAGTACAAGCATGATTATGAGTACAAGAAGTATGAATATATGGGTACATTAGGACAGGGACGGTAGGCACGATTGTGCGCTTATGCACGCCCCTTACAGACCTCTTAGGAATGGGGTGAGGTCGATGGTCTTGAGATGGTCTTGAAAGACTCCCTGACCATTTAAATAAAAAAACAATAAAATAAAATAAATGGATTATCACAAAGTCATCGCAACATCCCTGCAGTTATGTGATCAAAGTGATTGGGCACTTTTCAACCTGCGCGAATTTACGATGGTTGCAGCATCCTGGAGTTATGGGTTTGCCATTTGTGATCTTCCCAGCCGGCTTCCAACAAGCAAAGTCAGTGAGGGAAGCTAGATTCACTTAAGGAGTATATGATTCACTTAACAACTACAGCGATTAACAACCGTGACTAAAAAGGTGGCAAAATTGGGTGCAACTCACTTAACACCTTTCTTTCTAACAATAGAAATTCTGGTCTGAAATCCAGAACGATCTGTGTAGCTTAGAGCAAGATGTGAACTCAGCCAGTTACGGTTTTGACAATTGTGTTCGGTAATAATGCAGTATGAGTGCACTAGCTGTGACCTAGTCAACAAACCATGGCCAGAAAAAAATTGTTTCTGATTCTAGGGGATGGTGCTCATGTCCATTTGTTAGCTGGGGAGCCAGCGTGGCCGGACAACCTTCCCACCAAAGTGGTACCTATTTATCTACTTGCATTTACATGCCTTCAAACGGCTAGGTGGGCAGAAGCTTGAGGCAAGTAACGGGAGCTCACCCTGACGTGCAGTGCTTGGGTCTCGAACCCAGGCTGTCAGTTTTCCAGCTGAGAGGTTCAGCATCTTTAACCGCTGAGCCATCGCATGCACCCCCTATTATGGCCAAAAAAGTCAAAGCTTAATATGTCAACTGATTTGATTTTCTAACTAAAGTGAGGAAAACTATCACCCAAGGCCTTGGAGAACTGTTGTGTACCATCTGGAAGCAGAGAGTGATAGATACAGCAAATACACATTTTATGGGATTACTACAAATACCATTACCGTCAACCAGAAATTCAACAGGGAAGGAAGCCTTTTCTGATTCAGGAATAGCTTTTTGGCCCCCCGAATTTCTGCCTGCTAGGCAGTTGCTAGAGAATCTTTACCAACACATCCCATATGCATAAAAAAGTGTCTTTGCGGTTATAAGGGAGGGAACAATCCTATTATCTGTCTTTGTCAATTGGTTATTTAATTAGCAAGCCTTCACTTGTCCTATTGCACAACCTCTGACTTCCTCATTCCACAGTCCTGGGGACACAAAATCGAGGCTTATTGTAGGATACAATATTAAAAGTCATCCCACGATAGTTACTTCTACCTCTCGCAAGTCCCTCGGCCGACTGTGAGTGAATGATTGGAACTGTAATGCAATCTACCTTGGAAAGTTAGCAAAACTTTCTTGAATAAAAATGGGCTTATGAATTGCTTGGCTGCAATTGACAAAGTCATCTGGAATTTATGACTGTGTAGTAGGGGACTCACAGGAAATAATGTACTGTGAATAATTCTTGCGGGCTTGCAGAAGAGAAAGAAACTAAAAATGCATGGCCGGCTAAAACCCTGAAAATGACTTTTCAATCCTCCAGAGGGTTTTTTTTTTTAAGCATGTTGAAAACATTTCTCATCAGACCCACCTAGACATATGTTACTCTCAATGGGGGTTATTATCCAGTTGATGTGTGCAACAATCCAGCTCAAGTCTTCTCTATCTTTGATCAAGACTGTAATTTGAGGTTTCTTCTTCCTTTACAAAGTCCATCAGAATCAGAATGGCCAAATAACCCCTGCATTTCCTTAAAACACATTATACTGGCCTTCGGTCATTCCCAGGCTCAAATTTCAACCATCTTACAACAATTTGGTATATAAATTTTAGGAGGTGGTATTCAGCTGGTTCGTACCGGTTCGGGCGAACTGGTAGCGGAAATTTGGAGTAGTTCGGAAAACCGGCAAATACCACCTCTGGCTGGCCCCCCCCCCCCCTCCCCCCCGCCCCCCCCCCCCCTACTCCCCCCTTGTTTTTGGTGGGGGGATCAAGACTGTAATTTGAGGTTTCTTCTTCCTTTACAAAGTCCATCAGAATCAGAATGGCCAAATAACCCCTGCATTTCCTTAAAACACATTATACTGGCCTTCGGTCATTCCCAGGCTCAAATTTCAACCATCTTACAACAATTTGGTATATAAATTTTAGGAGGTGGTATTCAGCTGGTTCGTACCGGTTCGGGCGAACTGGTAGCGGAAATTTGGAGTAGTTCGGAAAACCGGCAAATACCACCTCTGGTTGTCCCCGCCCTCCCCCCCCCGCCGTTCCCTGACCTATAGTCCCTTGTTTTTTAGCTGAGCTGATTCGTGCGGCAGAGCGATTGCCACACTTCAACTGAGATAAACAACAGCTCAGCTCACCAGCGCTGACACCGAGGGCAGTTTTTGAGTGCTGCGCGTGCGCTCTCATAGAACCGGTAGGAAAATATTTGGAATCCCACCACTGAAGGGGACAGGAAAAATATGTCATAAGCTAATAATCCTTCTCCTTCTCCTCTCCTCCTTCTCCTTCTCCTCCTTCTCCTTCTCCTTCTCCTTCTCCTTCTCCTTCTCCTTCTCCTCCTTCTCCTCCTCCTCCTCCTTCTCCTCCTCCTCCTTCTCCTCCTTCTCCTTCTCCTTCTCCTTCTCCTCCTTCTCCTCCTCCTCCTTCTCCTTCTCTTTCACCACCTCCTCCTTCTCCTTCTCCTTCTCCTCCTCCTCCTCCTCCTCCTCCTCCTCCTCCTCCGATTTCCTCGTTCTCCCCCACCACCCCGGCCTCCTCCTCCTCCTCCTCCTCCTCCTCCTCCTCCTCCTCCTCCTCCTCCTCCTCCTCCTCCTCCTCCTCCTCCTCCGAAACACTTAGGTTTTCCAGAATATAGCCTGAAGCTAGAGATCATTGGTTTTTGATTTGACTGATTGATTTTGGTTATGTGCCATCAACTCATTTTTGATTTGTAGTGACCGCATACATAGATGTTCTACATGATGATCTATCCCTAACCTCTTTCAAGTCTCCCAACAGGGTGCTTTTCATCACTATAATCTATATATTTTGCTGCTGGTCCTCCCCTTCTTCTCTTCCCTGCCACCTTTCCCAGCATTAGGATCTTTTCTGGAGACTTGTGTCTTCGTAGAATGTCCCAAAGATGCTTTTTTCCAGAGGCAACTGGACTTTCTTGTTTTTCTCTTTTGAAGACATTTTGCTTCTCATCCAGAAGCTTCTTCAGCTCTGACAGGATGGTGGGGAATGGAAGGATTTATAGAATGGAAGCTTCTTGGATGAGAAGCAAAACATCTTCAAAAGAAAAAACAAAGAAGTCCAGTTGCCTCCTGAAAAAGCACCTTTGGGACAACCATGACCTGGATGACTAAGAATCTCTACAGACTTTGCAGAATGTGTTCAAAATAGGATCAGTGCCTTGAGTGATTTTTTTTTTTTGGATAATCCATCAGTTTGTTTTCTTGGCTGTCCACAGAATTTTCAGTTGTCTTCTCCAACACCAACATTCAAAGACAGAATAATAAGAGTTGGAAGGGATCTCGGAGGTCTTCTAGTCCAATCCCCTGCTCAAGCAGGGAATATTGTATCATTTCAGACAAATTTCAGATAAGTGCTTCAACTACCCTCAAAAACGATGCAAATGACCAGCTGTCTGCAAGGAATATAAACCCCTCCATTCCCCACTATCCTGTCAGAGCTGAAGAAGCTTCTCGGATGAGAAGCAAAACGTCTTCAAAAGAAAAAACAAGAAAGTCCAGTTGCCTCCTGAAAAAGCACCTTTGGGATTCAGACAATAGTTATCCAAACCCTTCTTAAAAACCTCCAGTGGTGAAGCACCCAAAACTTCTGGAAGACGTCAAGAGTCTTCCTCTCCTGTTTCTTCAAAGTCCAATTTTTACTTCCATAAAGTGTGACCAAGATTTGCATGATTCTGGTCTTTGTTGGTATAGACACATTGAATATTGTTGTGATCCGCCAGCGGCCTGTGGAACTGGCAGCAGAGTCGGACAGTGAGGAGGCTGGGGAGGAACATGGGCCAGTCCTGGAGTCTGGAGAAGGCTCTGTGTCGGAGGCAGAGATGGGGCCTGGGCCATCTGGGAGTTCTGTGCTGATTCCGGAGCCTCCAGAGGCTGACATCAGCGAGGCAGAGGAACAGGGGGAGCCTGTTCCCCATGCGCGCATGCGCAGAGCTGCCAGAAGGCAAGAACAGTTAAGGAAGAAAAGGGCTACTCGGGAGTAAGGCTTGGAGATGATTGGCCCCTCCTATAGGACATAAAAGAGGAGCACTAGCCCGGACTCCATGTTTCTGTTGGGTTCTGTTTGGCCTTGCAAAGCTACTTGCCAATTAGGTCTTTGGTAGCGTGTCAAGAGAGATAAAGGTGGATGCTTATCAGCCTTCTCCCGAAAGAATGTGGCAGACTTCTGTCGGACTAATTAAAACTGTTTGGGACTTATTACGGCTGTGAATGAAAATAATTCACAGCTGTTGAAATAAAAAGAGGTTTTTTTGGGACTACGTTTGTGATTTATGATTTATCAGGAAGCGTAGGTCAGAACAAATATCTTTTCCAAGGTCTTCATGGCTGCTCTACCAAGTGTTGATCTGCAGTGTATTTCTTGACTGCTTGTTTCTTTCCTGTCAATGGTTGATCCTAACAGGCAGAAGCTATCCACCACTTCAATCTCTTCATTGCCAGTTCTGAAGCTGGTTGTTCTACTTGTCATTAGTTGTCTTTACATTTAATGGGTGGAAGATAAATTAGGAGCAGTTGAGATGTTGAATCACATCCTATCATAACAATGAGGTTTATGCAAGGTGCAGTTAATTGCTCATTGAAACTAGAACTCCTATCCGATAGAGCGGTGCTGATTACGGTGTTCTGCGGACTGAAGTTCAGGATTACAGGTATCTTCAGCTTACGACCACAATTGAGCTCCAAATATCTGTTACTAAGTGAGACAATTGTTAATTGAGTTTTGCCCCGTTTTACGACTTTCTTGCCACAGTTGTTAAGTGAATCACTGTAGTTGTTAAGCTAGTAACACAGTTGTAAAGCGACTCTGGCTTCCCCATTGACTTGTCAGAAGTGACAAGCAAAAAGTGGTCATGTGACCCAGGACACTGCAACCATCATAAATATGAGACGGTTGCCAAGTGTCTGAATTTGGATCATATGACCATGGGGAGCAGGAAAAGCCGGATCCCCATCGGCACCAGGGCCACCTAGGCCGAGCCAAAATCACATGCCCCCCTCCCCATCTCTGCTGGGCCTGAGAGGCCATGACACCAATGGGGATCCGGTAGCCGACTTTTGCCTGCTGGGCCTGGGTATGCTCTACCACCTCTACTCGGACTTTCTAGCTGGTCTAGATGACCCTGGGACATGGCAAGCGTCATAAATATGAGCCAGTTGCCAAGCATCCGAATTTCGATCACGTCACCACGGGGAAGCTGCAACGGGTTATAAGTGTGAAAAACGGCCATGAGTCACTTTTTTTCAGTGCTGTTGTAAACGTCCAAACGGTCACTAAACGAACGGTTGTAAGTCGAGGCCTGCCTAAACCTAGAAGGTACTACAAGGTTGAGGGAAGTCTGCTCTATTCAAAGCGGTTAGCGAAAGCGTCTTACTTCTAATTGGCTGATAATAAAAAGAAGGCCTTTTTCTTGTACGTTCTGGTGATAAACAAGAGAACTTGGGGGAATCTGAAGGGAGGAAGAATTTTTGAAACTTTTGGGCCTGGTTGTGGTGTTGTTTACATCAGGGGTGGGTTCTAACTTACCTCGCTGCCGGTTCGCTTCCTCCCACGCCGTGTGGGCGTGCGCGCGTATGCGCAGTGCCGAAAAATCCAAAAAAATCCCCCCCAAAAAGCCAAAAACAAGATGGCGACGCATGCGCAGTGCTGGAAACTCGGCTTCTGCGCATGCGCAGAAGGGGGGGGAGAAATCCCCCCCAATTTTTTTTTGAAAAAAAAATTCCAAAAAAAAAGATGGTGGCGTCTACGGACCAGCACCGACTGAACCGGCTCCGTGACGTCACCAGCGGGTTGCTACCGGTTCGGGCGAACTGGTCCGAACTGGGAGGAACCCACCTCTGGTTTACATCCCTTGTCTGAGCAGCTGGTCAGAGGGGCTCTGCTCCTTCCTTTTCAACCGGTGCTTATTCTTGTTGACCTTGGGTTTTTAGCCTTGGGTTTTTAGCCACAAACTAGTCAATCCTGTGAGTCTGAATTCTGCCACCCTTGACCGGGAGCATTGCGAAACCCAGCGAAACCAGTTAAACTGGGGGATCGATTCCACTAGAGAAAAGGGGAACAAGCAACGGGCTGGTTCTTATTTTACCACCTGCCAATCTTGGTGGGCGGGACATCTTTGCAGCTTCAGAGGCCAAGACATTTTTACAGCATTCCCAACTTCTACTTATACAGGCAGTCCTCGACTTACAACAGTTCATTTAGTGACCAATTCAAAGTTACAACATCACTGGAAAAAAAGAGAGTTAGGACCGTTTTTCACGCATACGATCTTTGCAGCATCCCCATGATCACGTGATCAAAATTCAGACGCTTGGCAACTGACTCATATTTTTGATGTTTTCAATGTCCCAGGATTGTGTGATTGCCTTTTGTCAGCTTCTGACAAGCAAAGTCAAATGGGGAAGCCAGGTTCACTTAATAACCAGGTTACTAACTTGTCAACTGCAGTGGTTCACTTAATAACTGTGGTAGGTCGTAAAATGGGGCAAAATTCCCTTAACAAATGTCTCACTTAACAACAAAAATGTTGGGTTCAATTGTGGTCGTAAGTCGAGGACTACCTATAATAACCTCTTTTCTGAATTCTTTACCTCACAGCACAGTGGCAGAGTGATTGGAACTAAAAGCTTTGGCTTCCTCATTGGGAACTCTTTTGCCCTAACCGTTACTATAGGTCAGTGTTGGCAAAACTTTTCGGCACCGAGTGCCGAAAGGGGGCACGCGTGCGTGCCAGAAACCGGAAGAGCAGCCGCCCGGTGCGCATGCGCGTGCCGGGAAGATGATCTTCCGGTTTCCGGCGCATGCATGGACACCGGCCACCTGGTCTTCCGGTTTCTGGCATGCATGTGCACGCGAAGATCAGCTGGCCAGTGCACATGTGCGTGCCAGAAACCGGAAGATCATCTTCCTGGTGCGCGCATGTGCACCGGGCGGCTGCTCTTCCGGTTTCCGGTGCTCCCGTGCGCATGAAGACCAGCTGGCCGGCGCGCCGAAACCTGGAAGAGCAACAGGCGACGGCTCGCGTGCCCAGAGAGATGGCTCTGCATGGCGCTTCCGGCACGTGTGCGATAGGTTCGCCATCACGGCTATAGGTAGTCCTCAATTTACGACCACAATTGAGCCCAAAATTTCTGTTGCCAAGTGAGACTGTCGTTAAGGGAGTTTTGCCACATTTTATGACCTTTCTTGTCACGGTTGTTGAGTGAATCACTGTAGCGGTTAAGCTACTAACATAGTCGTTAAGTGAATCTGTCTTCCTCATTGACTTTGCTTGTCAGAAAGTAATATGACCCCGGGACACTGCAACCATCATAAATATGAGTTAGTTGCCAAGCATTTAAATTTTGATCACGTGACCATGGGGATGCTGCAATGGTCGTAAGTGTGAAACCCGGTCAGAGCTCATTGTTTCAATGTCGCTATAACTTTGAACGAAATGAAATGTCGTAAGTCGAGGACCACCTATATAAATCAGTCGCCAAGCCTCTGAATTTTGATCCCATGGGGATGCTGGAACGGTCGTAAGTGTGAAACCCGGTCATAGCTCATTGTTTCAGTGCCATTATAACTTTGAACCATCACTAAATGAAATGTTGTAAGTTGAGGACTGCCTGTATAAATCAGTCGCCAAGCCTCTGAATTTTGATCCCTTGAGCGTGGGGAATGCTGTAACGGTCATAACTGTGAAAAATGATCATAAGTCATTTTTTTCCAGTGCCGTTGTAAGTTCGAACGGTCACTAAACGAACGGTGGAGGAGAACCTGTAAGCTGTGTGTCGTGCTCCTCCAGCCAAGGGGTGGTGTATAAACTTTAGTTTATACAAACTATTGTAAACTAAACTAAAACCATCCTTAAGCCAATGCTCGTCAGCATAACACAGCCGGTCTGTTGTTATTCACAGGCGCTCCTGAGGAAACTGTTTCGTGTTCAGCCTTCCTAACACGAACAGTTTTAAGCGGTGGGGAGTCTGGACGTTGCGCATATCAAGCCCGCCCATAACAAACCCGTTTCCCCACTGAATTTTGTGGCGTTCCTCTTTTTATTTTATTTTTTTGCCGCCTGAGAGACTGGAAAAGCTGAGCATTCAAAGAGAGAGAGGGGGGGGGGAGAGCTTCTCTTGCATCTTTCCCCAGAGGGCTTGAAGGCGAATGCGTGTGACCTTTCCTTCCCCCCCCCCGCCCCGTTTGTGTTTATTCCGCACCATTTAGACAAGCGGGATGTGACCGTCTCGGGCTACTCCTGTCTCCCACACATCTGATACTCCCCTGTCACACGTCACATCCTGAGTCAGGTGTTAACTCCCTTCAGTTGGGGAGTTCGCCTCTCTCTCTACCATTTGCATGAAACAGTGCCAGTGTCCTGACATTTTTTATTTTTTATTTTATTTTGCTTCTCTTCCTGGAGGGAACCGAAGGAAGGCAGAGGGACTTCTGCATCAACTCACGACTACCAACTCCGTATGCCAAGCTTCCTAAAAGGTGAGTGGCTTCAGTTGATATCTCAACAGTTGATATCTCTTTTATGATATGTTCTTTGCATTTTGCCTTGAGAGGGTTTTCACTCTCAAAAGAGGGTTGTCAGGAATTGTTAAGAATAACTGACACGATGTTTTTCCTCCGATGATCGCACGCCTTTATCAGTAAAACTATTTTCAGTGTGCCTTCCACAATACGTGCTTGTTCATTTCTTTTCACTAAACACGTGAAAAAAGAAGGACTAGTGGTGACAGGATAGCAGTTGTTCCAAAATTTGAGGGGCTGCCAGAAAAAAAAAGGGGGGGGGCGCCGTATTTTCCAAAGCACCAGAAGGCAGGACAAGAAACAATGGATGGAAACTGAACGAAGGAGAGAAGCAACCTGGAACTAAGGAGAAATTTCCTAACAGTGAGAACAATCAGCCAGTGGAACAACTTTGCCTTCAGAAGTTGTGGGTGTTCGAACACTGGAGGCTTTTAAGAAGGGACTGGATAATCATTTGTCGAAAATGGTATATAGGGTTTCCTGCTTGAGCAAAGGATTGGACTAGAAGAGCTCCAGGGTCCCTGCCAACTCCGTTAATCTGTTATTTATAAATTATTATATATGTCTAGTACTACATTAATATTATTTACATTATAAAAGAGACCCCTCACCAACATATCACCTTTTGTATATTTTGTGCATTAAATATTAAACTAGCTTACATTCTTACCGATTTTTAATCTAAAGCACACTCCCATAGATACAGTATTACATTTAGCGCATTCTGTATAATCTGTGTCAGCTCTTAGCAACCTCACAGATTTCTTGTTTACTTTTCCATCCCCGATAAATAGAAATAGACATTGGAATGTTTTCCCCACATCCCAGTGGGTCATCTTGTGCACCCCTGGTAAGTGCGTACCCCGCTTTGCAGACAGAGTTTCCTGCTGGAGCAGGGGGTTGGACTAGATAGAAGACCTCCAAGTTCCCTTCCAACTCTGTTATTCTATTATACACCATTTTAAACAGTTCTTCAGTGGGATAAATTTTGCATGTGAGCAGCTCTCACACTAATCTTTAACTCAGCTTGGTAAATTTCCAGCTTCTAGGCTTCGCTGCCTTTTCCCAGCGGATGTGGATGTGTGTTTTGGAGAAGGGCACAAGAGGCAGAACATTAACAGATCTGTTATTTTCCTTCAGTCCCTCCCTCTTTCCAGCATTCAAAACACACAGGAGAAAAGGGGCACCCCAAGTAGCACAGGTAGGACTGGAACAGGCAGGTTCCCCTGAGACTTACACGCCAGGGAGGATGCATGGTTGGCTTCAGCACCGTGGCAGGCCTTGCGCGCCCAGCCTCATTTGGTTCCATTTCTTTATATCTGGGGTTTGTAGACAGAGTTTAGAGTCTGGCAAGTGCACCACTAAAGCTGCACATGTAGGTAGTCCTCGACTTACAACCATTCATTTAGTGACCGTTCAAAGTCACAACGGCACTGAAAAAAGCAACTTATGACCAGATTGCTTGGGGGCCATATGCTGACTCTGTAAACCGCTTAGAGAGGGCTGTGAAGCACCGTAAAGCGTTATATAAGTCTAAGAGCTATTGCATCTTTCCCCAGAGGGGAAATTGCTATTGCTATTTTTAAGAGCCGTGGTGGCGCAGTGGTTAGAAGTCAGTATTGCAGGCTGACTTTGCCCACTGCCAGGAGTTCGATCCTGACCGGCTCAAGGTTGACTCAGCCTTCCATCCTTCCGAGGTCGGTAAAATGAGGACCCAGATTGTTGGGGGCAATAGGTTGACTCTGTAAAACTGCTTAGAGAGGGCTATGAAACACTGTGAAGCGGTATAAAAGTTTAAGTGCTATTGCTATTGCTATTTTTCACACTTATGACCGCCATAGCATCCCCATGGTTACGTGATCAAAATTCAGATGCTTGACAACTGATTCATGTTTATGACGGTCGCAGTGTCCTGGGGGGGGTGTCACATGATCCCCCATTGGCAGACCTTCCGACAAGCAAAGTCAATGGGGAAGCCAGATTCACTTAACAACTAGCTTACTAACTTAACAAGGGCAGTGATTCACTTAACAAACTGTGGCCAGAAAAGTCGTAAAATGGGATAAAATTCACTTAACAGATGTCTTGCTTAGCAACATAAACTTGGGCCTCAATTGTGGTCGTAAGTTGAGGACTACCTGTGTTTTGTCAACGTATGTTGCAAGCATTGGATTGCAAACATTGTTTCTCTGTTTATCAGTAAAGAGAGAGAGTAGGTAGATCTAAATTTTCATATCCACACCACATTGTTTTTATTGCAATTGTAAAAGTATCATGGTAGATATTGATTGTATCCCTTTCAGGTAAATTTAACTACTACTTGATCCTCGGTTTTCACAGGTAGTCCTCAACTTACAATCATAGTCGAGCCCAAAATTTCTGTTGCTAAGCGAGACCATGAATGTTGCCCCATTTTACCACCTTTCTTGCCACCGTTGTTAAGTGAATCGCTGCCGTTGTTAAGCTAGTAACACAGAGGTTAAGTGAAATTTGCCTTCCCCATTCACTTTGCTTGTCAGAAGGTCGCAAAAGGGGATCGCACGGGATGCTGCCACCGTCACAAATATGAACCAATTGCCAATCGATTGAATTTTGATCAAGCGACCATGGGGATGCTGCAATGGTCGTAAGTGTGAAAAACAGTCATGTCGCTTTTGTCAGTGCTGCTGTAACTTCGAGAGGTCACTAAATGAACTGTTGTAAGCTGAGGATTACCTGTATTATTTTATTTATTTATTTATATTTATATTTCTATGCCGCCCAACTCCCAGGGGACTCTGGGTGGCTTACAACAATATAAAAAAAAACATTATTAAAATATAAAAACTATTAAAAAGAAACATAATTAAAAACATTTAAAAAACAACTAAAAACTCATACACACCGTTTCATGGCCGGATCTCGCCAAATTACAGAGGCGAGATCAACGGCCCCAAGCCTGCCGAAACAGCCAGGTCTTCACGGTTTTCCGGAATTTATTATTCCGGAATAAATTATATATTTATTATTTATTATTATTTTTAATGTAGTGGGGCCATGTACATAGTGGTGGGAGCGTTAGAAATAAAATATTAGTTAGCATGCATACTTGTAGTATACATTCATAGCATGCATGTTTCCTAATATGATTTGATTGCTTATCTGTACCCTGACTATCATTAAGTCTTGTACCTCATGATTCTTGACTAATGTATCTTGTCTTTTTATTTACACTGAGAGCATATGCAACAAAGACAAATTCCTTGTGTGTCCAATCACACTTGGCCAATAAAGAATTCTATTCTATTCTATTCTATTCTATTCTATTCTATTCTATTCTATTCTATTCTATTCTATTCTATTCTATTCTATTCTATTCTATTCTATTCTATTCTATTCGCAGATAGCATGCATGTCAGTGGCTTTAAAATAACGGGAAGGGGTTTTTTTAGAGTGCTTAAAGATAGGGGAGCAGTAGAATCCCTTAAAACTCCCACCCTCCATGTTTTTTCTTATTGCACACTGAATGTCATGGTTAATGCATGTGTGTTGACCCTGCAAATTCAGAAATGACCCGTTAGCTGTTTTGATTTACTGCTCTGAAAGATCTGTTAGGGGCATCCATTTATCGGGTCATTTTAGAGATTTTTTAGATACCGGTGCTCCTCGACTTACAACCACAACTGAGCCCCCAATTTTTGTGGCTAACCACGAGGCAGTTGTTAAGCGAATTTAGCCCCGTTTTGCAATCTCTCTTGCCACAGTGGTTCAGTCAGCAAGACGGTCGTTAAGTGAATCTGGCTTCCCCATTGACTTTGCTCGCCAGAAGGTAGCAAAAGGTGACCCCAGGACACTGCAACCGTCATAAATGTGAGACAGTGACCCCGGGACACTGCAACCATCCTAAATACGAGTCAATTGCCAACCTTCCGAATTTGGATAATGTGGCCATGGTGATGCTGCAACGGCGAAAGTGTGAAAAGTGGTCGTGTCGCTTTTTATCAATGCCGTTGTCATGTCGAAGGGTCATAAACAAATTGTTGTAAGTTGAGGACTACCTGTACTTTTTTTTAAAAAAAGCCCTTATTGGGTTATCTAATCGTTGGAGGGGGGCGTGGGTAAGAGGAAAGGGTGGGGTGCTCCTCGGCTGAACTCTCCTCCGTGGGTCTCCCCTTCTTCTCCCCCCCCCCATTTCCCGCGCAAAGTCCAAGTTTGATCAAAGGATAGCTGCGCCCGCCTCCCCCGCCCCTCGGATCTCTCTCTCTCTCTCTCTCTCTCCTCTTTCTCTCTCTCTCTCTCTCTCTCTCTCTCTCTCTCTCTCTCTCTCTTTCTCTCTCTTCCTCCCCTTTCTCTCTCTCCCTCTCTCCCTCTCTCTCTCTCTCTCTCTCTTTCTTTCCC
>QLTV01003425.1:130976-144052 GCA_003457575.1 Thermophis baileyi
TGTTTCTTTCTCCCCCTTCCTCTCTCTCTCTCTCTCTCCCCCCCCCGTTTTGGGGGCTCCGGAGATACTTTCTTCAGTCTTTTTAATCGGCTGATTTCCCACCCGCTCCCGCCCCCTTTCCTGCAGCTTTCCGATCGGGTAAGCAAAGCGCTTGAGTGACACCTGAAGCAACGACCCGCGGACTTTGGCGCTCCAATTAGCCCCCTTGAAGGGGTCCCGAAACAACACCCCCTCCCCAATTTGTCTTTTAAGACAGCGGGGCCGCAATTGAGTCACACACATCCACACACAGAGATACACAGACAATATTGGTGCGTGCACACACATGTTCTCACGGAGGGGGGGGGGCTTGCTGGTATTACATACGTTGGACTGCAGCCCCTATCCTCCCCAATCTCATATTTCCCCCCCCCTTCCCCCGGGAACAGGCTTCCCTAATTTCTTTTCTGCCTCGGTCGTTTCCATTTTTCTGGCTTTCCTTGCTTAGTTTTATTTTAATTCCTCTCCGTGTCACTATACAGTATTTGGCTCTTTTCTCCACTCAAAGGCAGAGAGAGCAGGTGAATTATAGTCTCCCCAGAGCCAAAGAGACATTTTCCTGCCCCCTTGAGGCTTGTGGTCTCTTCTCCACACAAGGAAGAAGAAGAAGAAAAGAAAAAAAAAAGAGAGGTCCCCTTTGGGATTTTTCCCAGTTTAGAAAGCTGGTTAGTTCATATGTCCTTGCCTGCAGCTTTGCTGGAGATTCCCAGCAGCAGATCTCCTGGCCCACCACTGTTTACACGCTGGGCATTCCTCTGATTTTGGGATAGATGGATGGCTGGATGGAGGGGGCTGCAGGGGGAAGCTCTCCAGATGGATGGCTTAGCATCTGCTGGCAGTGCCGGGATGACAAGGAAAAGCGATGGCATTTGGCACAAAGTGTATTTTGGGAAAGAGAGAGACCGAAGAAGAAGCCAGGTCTTTTTCCCTTCCCTGTTTTCTGCAAGCGCGCTCGATTTACATCTCCACAGAGACATAAGTCAGAAACGCATCCCTGACCTTTGGCTCTCCCTTGGGGTGCAAACAGAGTTTGGAGATTTAACTCTTCTTTCCCTGCCTGGTGGCCTCAGCTGACAGGATAAGTTCAGACAGGGACTGCTAATTTCTGTGCCTCCCGGTGAAATTTTAATAGTACAATTGTGCTCCCTGTTTTGTTTTGTTTTTAAACAAAAACAAAAACAGGAGGCCTAGAAGACATTTTCCAACTTCCAGGACTTTCTCGCTTGTTTGATTTTTGGAGGGAAAGGTGACGTAACAGCTGAAAGGCTTGGTAGTTTCTGTTTAGAGGCCCCGATTAAAACTGGGGTGTACTTTTGTTTCGTTCTGTGGACCCAAGACTGTGGCATGCCAAGAACTGCCCTCTAAAAAGTAGTGGATGGCCCAGAACAATAACTAAATGCTTTCCATTTACATTCCTTTCCAGCCTGTTACATTTCCTCCTCATGGTGTGCATAATACATTTTTAAATGTATTTTCTATACCCTGTTGTAAGCCGCCCAGAGTCCTTCGGGAGGTGGGCAGCATAGAAATACAATTAATTAAATTAAATTAAATAATAAAATGCTTGTGTACCACCAGCAGAGAACAAGTGCACCATAAAGAAAGAGTTTATTAAGTGACTCAAACAAGCTAGCCAAGCTGTATTTTGCAGAGCCCCGGTCAACTTACAGATACTCAACGTGAGACATTCATACCCGGCAGATTTTTGGAAAGTCTGCCAGATTTTTAACCAATGATACTAAACTCGTAACCGCAACATGTGTGTAATTGAGAACTGATATGAGGTGGCTGTGGATGGGGCTTAAGGACTAGAGTCCAGATCTCCATTCAGACATGGAACTCAGGAATCTGCGGCTGGTCGCTTCTCTCGTTTAGTCCCTAGCCCATTGTCTCCCTGTCTTGGCAACTTCCAGATATGTGGACTTCAGTTCCCAGAATTCCCATCAGTAGCCATGCTGGCTGTGGAATTCTGGGATTTGAATTCCACACACCTGTGAATGGCCAGGATTGAGTGTCTATGGAGATTCTTAGTCATCCAGGTCATGGTTGTCCCAAAGTTGCTTTTTCAAGAGGCAACTGGACTTTCTGGTTTTTCTTTGAAGACATTTCACTTCGCATCCAAGAAGCTTCTTCAGCTCTGACTGGATGGTGAGAAATGGAAGGATTTGTATCTCTTGCAGACAGCTGGTCATTTGCATTCTTTTAGAGAGTCATTAAGGCCATTTAAAGGTTTATATTAAAAGAATACCAATGACCAACTGTCTGCAAGGAGTATAAATCCTTCCATCCCTTACTATCCAGTCAGAGTTGAAGAAGCTTCTTGGATGAGAAGTGAAACGTCTTCAAAGAAAAACCAGAAAGGGCAGTTGCCTCTTGAAAAAGCACCTTTGGGATGGCCAGGATTGAGAAACCCCGTTCTAGCCAGATCAAAAGGAGCTTCCTTCCTTCTTACAGAAGGAGACAAATGACCTGGTTCAGACATTGCACTGAGCACGCATTAGCTTAACTGTGATTCCTTCAAAAAACCACAGTGAGGGGGTCCTTGGTGCTCTCTGAGCTTGGTTGTTTTCTTGCAGACTTTTCATTACCCAGATTAGGTAATGACGCTACTAGCACTGATAATGTTGCCTAATCTGGGTAATGAAACCTCTGCAAGAAAACAAACAAGCTCAGAGAGGACATCTTGTTTCAACCCTGAACTACAAATATTCTCCTTTATTGATAAACCGATAAGGAAAAGCGATGGATTTGCACGGATCGCCAAAAAACAAAAATAGGTCTCTGTACAATACTGAGCACAGCCATGCAGGGGTTAGTTTTGACAGTTGACAAGGGTCAACCACAGCTCTCCTCCACCAAGTGCCCTCTGGAGAAGTAGGAGTTCAACTCAGGGATGGGCTGCTGGGGCTTCGCTAAGATTCTGTGCAGTTTGGAGAACCCCCAAATCCCACTCCTGGCTGGCCCTGCCCACCCCACCCCTTCCAGGAGTCCCCACGCAGCCCGTTTTGGATGCAGGTAAGTGCAGGGCGTGCGCGGAGGCTCGGGGAGGGCGAAAAACGGGCCTACCGGAAGTTCGGGAATGCTGGAAACGGGCCCGTTTCTGGCCTCCAGAGGGCCTCCGGAGCCTGGGGAGGCCGTTTTCTCCCTCCTGGAGGCTCAAGGAAAGCCTCCAGAGCCCGGGGAGGGCAAAAATGGGCTCCCACCCACCCACCGTGGTGCAGGAGGCTGACTAGGCCATGCCCACCATGGCCACGCCCACCCAGCAACCGGGCAGAGAACCCCTTGCTAAAAGTTTTGAAGCCCACCCCTGGTTCAACTTCTAGAAGCCCTTGTGACATTACTACTTGTGGGCCTTGACATACCACACACTTGGAGTGTACATATAAAGCTGGTAAAGGTCTTGTTTGCATAACTCAGCCTTAGGTTATTATAGATAAGAAGAATTCCATAATAATTGACAAGCAGACAAGCTGGCAGGTCCAAGACTGTTCTTCTCCTCTCAGCCAGCTTACTGCGTTCCTGGACTAGATTTGGATAAATATCTTTTTTTCCTTGTGAGCCAGGATAAAAACATGGGCTGTTCTGTCCCTTGTTTGACTCATGGGAAATGAGAAAATTGTGTTTCTTTGCTGCTTGCCCCCATAAGATCATAAGCCCATTTGAGAAATTCACTTAGTGACCTCTTTGCTTAATGAACAAGTTGCCAGAGCTAATTGTGGTCACTAAACAAGGACCACCTGTCTTATATTCTGGGCCTATGCTGCATGTCAACCATAGGCTATGGTTAGTAAGCCACCATGGTTGGGCGTTCGGAGCGCAAGGTTCCTAGAAAGAACCAAACAAACCACATGACGGAAACTTAGTTGTATATATGAACTTTAGTTGATAGATTAAATCTTCATACATTTTCTAAGGAAATGTGGACCTCCTGCAGCTAGGGACTTGCCACCTCTGGCTTTGAATGGGGAGCACACACACACACACACACACACACACACACACACACACACACACCAGATCGAAGTGATGCACAGTTTGGAGGTCCACGTAGACTCTCAACTTCTACTTAAGGAAGAGATGGTGGCTGTAACTAGAAGGACCTTTGCATAGGTCTTGTGCACCATTTTGCATCCATTCCGCCTTACTATCACGCATACTTTACTCACCTCCCATTTAGACTACTGTAATGCACTATACAGGGGGCCACCCTTGAAGACACAAAGGCCTCAATGCAGTTGGTCCTGAATGCAGTGGCATTAGTAGTCATGGATGTGTTGGTTCACCCATGTAACACAGGACTCCATGAGCAGCGCTAGCTTCCAGAGGATTTCTGGGTACAATTCCAGGTGCGGTTTATCATCCATCTAACCTTTCCTGGCATAGTGCCAGGCTGCTTATAGGGCCACCTGACCCCAATTGTTTTGGTTTCTCTCACTAGGCATGGCAAGAGGGGCATGAACCATTTTCCTTATATTAAATAATGCCACCTAATGGGAACCAGGAAGCATGCTTCTTTGACACTGCCCTATGGCACACCATACCCTAAAATACAATATTCCAACTGACTAGCTTTGTGTATGGCACTAAAAAAACCCCTTCAGCTTGGATTTGGGATGGCCCATTTGGTGGGGGCGATTGTTCTGCTGGATTTTGCTTTTTTTTTTTTAAATTCTACCTTTTTCATCATTACTGTGGTTATTTTATTGAGCGTTAACCTATCAGGGATGTGTGTTGATAGGGTGGCCATACACAGGTAGTCCTTCACTTAACAATCACAACTGAGCCCAAAATTTCTGTTGATAAGCAAGACAACTGTTAAATTAATTTTGCCCCATTTTACGACCTTCTTTGCCACAGTTGTTAAGTAAATCACTGCAGTTATTAAATTAGTAATACAGTTGTTAAGTGAATCTTGCATCCCCATTGACTTTGCTTGTCAGAGGGTCACAAAAGGTGATCCCATGACCTAGGGACACTGCAACCGTCATAAATATGAGTCAGTTGCCAAGCATCGGAATTTTGATCATATGACCATGGGGATGCTGCAATAGTCATAAGTGTGAAAAACAGTCATACGTTTTCAGTGCCGTTGTAACTTCAGACCAGAGGTGGGTTTCAGCAGGTTCTGACCAGTTCTGGAGAACCGGTAGCAGAAATTTTGAGTAGTTCGGAGAATCGGTAAATACCACCTCTGACTGGCCCCGCCCCCATCTATTCTCTGCCTCCCGAGTCCCAGCTGATCGGGAGGAAATGGAGATTTTGCAGTAACCTTCCCCTGCCATGCCCACCAAGCCACACCACGCCCACCAAACCATGCCCACAGAACCAGTAGTAAAAATTTTTGAATCCCACCGTTGCTTCAGACGGTCACTAAATGAACTGTTGTAAGTTGAGGACTACCTATACATCCATATAATAAATAGATGTGTTCATACCAGGGGCAGAAATATCTCTAATCATTCTAGAGTCTTTTTGGGAGGATTTAAGTGTGGAAGCAGCCAGCATAATTTTAGAAGAGACACCCTCTTGTCTCACACACATATGGAGTATGATGCCTCTTCAGAGATTGTGATTGCCGTGTTCGGGTCCTCTCAAGAAGGGTAGGCTAAGCTTAGAACCATCTTCCCCCAACCTCTGAAGATAGTCTGGCTGTGTTTTGGGGTTGAGAGGCCAGCATGAGATGCCCATCAAGCAAGTAAAATAAAAGCTGATGCCAGATTGAATTAAGATTGCTGGGTGAGTGGATTTTAGAATAGAGTAGAGTAGAGTAGAGTAGAGTAAGGGAGTTGGAAGGGACCTTGGAGGTGGTCTAGTCCAACCCCCTGCTCAGGCAGGAAACCCTATACCATTTCAGACAAATGGTTATCCAATATCTTCTTAAAAACTTCCAGTGTTGGAGCATTCACAAATTCTGGAGGCAAGTCCTTCCACTGGTAAATTGTTCTAACTGTCAGGAAATTTCTCCTCAGTTCTAGGTTGCTTCTCTCCTTGATGAGTTTCCATTCATTGCTTCTTGTCATGCCTTCAGGGGCTTTGGAGAACAGCTTGACTCCCTCTTCTTTGTGGCAACCCCTCAAATATTGGAACATTGCTACCATGTCACCCCTTTTTGATTTTGAGTCACACAGTTATTTATTACTTTCCCCATCATTCCCAGCACCCCCGCACATCTATTAGATTGTGTATCAGAGCGCAATAGAAAAAGAAGAAGAAGAAATAATACTGATAATGAGTGGAATATAATTCCGCTCGAAATGTTTTTCCACTTCAGATGCCAAGACTCCGCCAAATAATTTTTGAATTAGCTTCTGGAAGGAGTTGCTGCTTTGGACCGATTCCCATCGTAAGAGCAAATGGATGGACTCCTTGCCAGGCCAGAAATTTGTATGACTCTTCTCTAGAAGAGAGACAATTTAGAGGCAGGGTGGGGAGTGTAGCTCGAACAAGTCCAGTTGTCCCAGCTTTCTAACTGTCCTTCTTCAGGCTTTGCACAAAGTCGGCAGCTGGCCGATGAAATAAGAGAGCCTCTGAGTTTCTACAGAGTGCCATTCAACTCCCTTTTTTCTGCATGTACAGGTAGTCCTCGACTTACAACTGTTCACTTAGTGACCGTTCAAAGGGGGACTTCAATTTTCACACTGAACGACCGTTGCCACATCCCCATGGTCATGTGATCAAAATTCAGATGCTTGGCAAGCGGTTCATATTTATGACGATTGCAGTGTCCCGGGGTCACGTGATCGGTTTTTGCGACCACCTGACAAGCAAAATCAAACGGGGAAACCAGATTCACTTCACAACCGTGTTACTAACTTAACAAATGGAGTGATTCCCTTAAGAACTGCGGCAAAAAAAGTAAAAAATGGAGCAAATTCACTTAACAAATGTCTCACTTAGCGACATAAACTTTGGGCTCAATTGTGGTCGTAACTTGAGGACTACCAGTATTTGGGTTTAGGAGTCCAACAACATGCATAACCAGAGTAACATCGTGCAGCCAGTGGTGGGATTCAATTTTTTTTTACTACCGGTTCTGTGGGCGTGGCTTGGTGGGCGTCACGTGGCTTGGTGGGCGTGGCTTGGTGGGCGTGGCCGGGGAAGGATACTGCAAAGTCCCCATTTCCTCCCCATCAGCTGGGACTCAGGAGGCAGAGAATAGATGGGGGCGGGGCCAGTCAGAGTTGGTATTTACCGGTTCTCCGAACTACTCAAAATTTCTGCTACCGGTTCTCCAGAACTGGTCAGAACCTGCTGAAACCCACCTCTGCGTCTGCGTGCAGTGTGAAGTGTCTCTGTTCAGGCTTGAAGCCAGCACTGCCCTTTCCCAGGAACTCTGTCTCTTTCCCCTTCCTTGGAGTGGGTGTGTTTTTGTGTTATTTTCTCAAAAAAGTCCACAAGCTGAACCTAGCCTCCCTAACTCTGTTCATGCCTCTCTTGCGTGTGGATGACACTGTTTAGTTACATCGCCACTGTGACCACACTTAAGAAGATAGCAAAAAAGCAAGGATTTCTTTCCACTTTTGAATGCAAAGCGCTTACACTGCCTTTTCCTAATCTCTTCCTGTGCAGGTAGTCCTTGACTTACGACCACACTTGAGCCCCAAATTTCTGTTGCTAACTGAGACCGTGGTTAACTGAGTTTTGCCCCATTTTGCAATCTTTCTTGCCACAGTTGCTAAGTGAATCACTGCAGTTGTTAAGTTAGTAGCACGGTTGCTAAGTGAATCTGGCTTCCCCGTTGACTTTGCTTGTCAGAAGGTCGCAAAAGAGGATCGCATGACCCCCGAGACGGTCATAAATATGAACCAGTTGCCAAGCATCTGAATTTTGATCATGTGAACATGCGGATACTGCAATGGTCATAAGTGTGAAAAACGGTCCTTAATCTCTTTTTTTGTGTGACCATGTGGACACTGCTATGGCCGTAAGTGTGAAAAACAGTCATTAGTAATTTCGAACGGTCACTAAATGAACTGTTGAAAGTCGAGGACTACTTGTATTTTGTGGGGACAAATGTCTCAGAGGAAACTTTCATAGGATTATATTTAAATGTGTGCGCTTATATTCTTTCCTTGTGGATCCTTGTCCCCTCTCTTTCCTCTCTTATTTCCATTTTTGGATTTTCAACTCTAAGCTCCCTCAAGCGAGGCCTGCTTCTTTTTTGCTATCAAGTTGTGTTCTTGCTATATTACTAGGAATAATTTTATGGCCCATCTCCATAGAACCACATTCCCATTCAATTCAGGGGGTTCCTTCAAAAAACAATGTAAGGAATCTGCTGAACCAAACCAAAGAACCAGCTAGATCATCGTCCTGTTCCCATAATGGTCATCACTCATCAGTAACCTTCACCCATATGCCCTAGTACCGTGATGGCGAACCTATGGCACGCATGCCGGAAGTGGCACGCAGAGCCATCTCTCTGGGCATGTCAGCCGTCGCCTGTTGCTCTTCTGGGTTCTGGCGCGTCGGCCAGCTGGTCTTCACTTGCGCGGGAGCACTGGAAACCGGAAGAGCAGCTCCCTGGCGCGCATGCACGCGCCAGGAAGCAGAGCTTCCGGTTTCCTGTGTGCACATGTGCGCCGGCCAGCTGGTCTTCGTGCGCTCATGCACGCTAGAAACCGGAAGACCAGGTGACTCTTCCAGCTCAGCTCTTCCGGTTTCTGGTGCTCCCACGCGTGAGCGCCAGGGAGTTGCTCTTCCGGTTTCCAGCGCTCCCCCGTGCATGTGCGCGCGCTCCCGTTTCGGCACTCAGTGCCGAAAAGGTTCGCCAACACTGCCCTAGTATATGGCCCCTAGGCCTGAAGTAAAGACCAGTTTGATTAGTAGCGATTAATAGCCAGGGGGATGTCTTGCCATTTTATTACCAGTCAGTAAAATATTTTTTATTACTTTTTTATATTATAATACTTTATAACTGGTGAGCCAGCGGTGTGCTGCAGCTGCCAAAAAAGCCAACACAGTTCCATTATTGAGATTCCAATGGCACAGTACCATTAATTATGTTTCTCTCTGTCCAGCCTTGAGTTGTTGGGGAACTAGATATCACGAAACGGGCTCTCCCTGTTGCCAGTCCTTTTCATGCCTCTGTTATTTCTATTCTCAGTCATTAGCAGTTACCTGACTTCCCTTCAAAATAGTGATAGACGAAGCCTGGCCCATTTGATACACCTTGAGGCTGACTGTGCATAGTGTTGGAATAAGGAGAGAAATACCACTTCAGCACCTGCACAGCTAATGGTGTCTTTGGGATGTCTCCTTCATGAGTCAAGCAAAAGGTGAAGGCAACCTCCAAAGGCAGAACAGTGATATTACAAACAAGGAGTGTTTGTGCCACGATTAAGTGCAAGCAGGGACACGGCCAGATAAAAACAAGCCACAATGCCAATATCAAGGATCTGGGTAAACAGATATGTCATTAGCAAGTACTGGAAGCTTCTGAGGCTCAGCGCCAGCCACAAATAAGCAAACAGGGAGTTCCATAACCCAGGCACTTATATGAGGAATGGCTGTTCTGGATTCTTATTTGGTGAATCATGAGCCAATGTGACAGTCTCAAGAGGAACATTCCCACCAGGACTGGGGTAATATAATAGCAGTGTTCCAACATCTAAAGGGTTGCTACAAAGAAGAGGGAGTCAAGCTATTCTCCAAAGCACCTGAGGGCAGGACAAGAAGCAATGGGTGGAAACTAATCAAAGAGAGAAGCAACTTAGAACTAAGGAGAAATTTCCGGACAGTGAGAACAATTAAGCAGTGGAACAACTTGTGGGTGCCCCAACACTGGAGGCTTTTAAGAAGGGACTGGATAATCATTTGTCGAAAATGGTATATAGGGTTTCCTGCTTGAGCAGAGGATTGGACTAGAAGAGCTCCAGGGTTCCTGCCAACTCTATTATTCTCTTTATAAATTATTATATATGTCTAGTACTACATTAATATTATTTACATTATAAAAGAGACACCCAACATATCACCTTTTGTATATTTTGCGCTTTAAATATTAATCTAGCTTAAATTCTTACTTATTCTTAATCTACAGCACACTCCCATAGATAAAATATTACATTTTGTGCATTCTGTGTCAGCTCTTAGCAACCTCACAGATTTCTTGTTTATTTTTCCATCCCCGATATATAGAAGTAGACATTCTAATATTTTCCCCACGTCCCAGTGGGTCATCTTGTGCATCCCTGGTAAGTGCGTACCCCATTTTGCAGACAGAGTTTCCTGCTGGAACGGGGGGGGGGAGGAGTGGACTAGAAGACCTCCAAGGTCCCTTCCAACTCTGTTATTCTGTCTTTGTGGACGTTCAAGTACCTCCAAGGAATATGTACTGTACTAAAATGTTGTTCTCCTCCAACTCTAGATGTTGAGTCCCCTCCAGAAGTGCGGCTCGGAAGGTTGTCTCCTAGATTGTGACTTCCTGCCATGGCACCGGAGCACCCTTCGGAAGCAACGTCAGAGCCGTGAGGATACGGAGCCGAGGAACGACTGTGAAAAGCAGAAGAAACCTTCCACCCCAAGCATTCGTTTAGATGACACCGAAGTGGTCAACTGTGTCCAGCTCCCGCTTCAAGACCCAGGAGGGTTCTGGCGCTCTCAAAGCGAGGGACGTTTGGATCAACAAGGGGCACCATGCCAAAGGGGAACTGAGGAAGGGGACAAAACAGGAAGTGGATGGAGCTTGCCGTCCCCCAAATCTTTGAGGAAAGAGCGACAACTGGGCGAGAAAGTGGCGGCAGCAAAGCAACACCTGAGGAATTTCTTTGGAGGATCAAACAAAGTCAGTGGAACTTCTTAATGCTTTCTTACTAACCCTCTTACTAATGGTCTGTAGAGATTCTCAGTCATCCAGGTCATGGTTGTCCCTAAGGTGCTTTTTTTTCCAGGAAGCAACTGGACTTTTTTGTTTTTTCTTTTGAAGACGTTTCGCTTCTCGTCCAGGAAGCTTCTTCAGCTCTGACAGGATAGTGGGGAATGGAAGGATTTATATTCCTTGCAGACAGCTGGTCATTTGCATCCTTTTAGAGGGTCATTGAAGCACTTGGAGGTTTATCTGTGTCATCAGGGTCACCTGAGTAGTGCTCCCGGTTCCTCTAGTCTGCAATTTTGTTCTCTGGAAATCCATTCCTACTCCCACACCATTCAAAGGGTGTTCATCCCAAATTGTATAGCTAAAAGTCTGTAGGGATTCTCAGTCATCCAGGTCATGGTTGTCCCAAAAGTGCTTTTTCAAGAGGCAACTGGACTTTCTTGTTTTTTCTCTTTGAAGACATTTCACTTCTCATCCAAGAAGCTTCTTCAGCTCTGACAGGATGACCAACTGTCTTCAAGGAACATAAATCCTTCCATTCCCCACTATCCTGTCAGAGCTGAAGAAGCTTCTTGGATGAGAAGCGAAACGTCTTCAAAGAAAAAACCAGAAAGTCCAGTTGCCTCCTGAAAAAGCACCTTTGGGACATCTTACTAATGCTTTCTTTCTCCTTTTCAACCCCCCAAAATTCAAGCACGGATCTTTTTTTATTTGCCTATCCATTATTATTATTATTTTTAGTTTGCTTGTCTAAACAACTGAGTGTCTTTATTCCCACTGGTTTTAATCTCTGGAATTTGCTGCTGTGAAAAATGTATCCCGTTAAGATTAAATAGCTCACAATTAATGATCAAGGAAAGGTTATGGTCGAGGGCCTGGGATACAGAGCTCTGGGGCTTCCCCCGCAGAGGCTAGTGAATTATTCAGAGAGACTGGGACGCCTTCTCTTGCCATTCTCCAGCCTCCCTTCCCCCACCTGATTTTGTTTTAAAACAATATTTTAGTTAAAAAAATAATAATAATAAAAAAGAAGCCGACATGCCGCAGAACAAAGCAGCATCTTCATCAGCCAAAATGATCGTGTCCTTCAAGCATTCATAGCAAAGAAAATTTGCTGCATAGGTGTCAGTCAAGGAGAATATTTGTAGCTCAGGTCAATGGAGATTCTCAGTCATCCAGGTCATGGTTGTCCCAAAGGTGCTTTTTTTCAAGAGGCAACTGGACTTTCTGGCTCTGAGCTGAAGAAGCTTCTTGGATGAGAAGGGAAACGTCTTCAAACAAAAAACAACAACAGAAAGTCCAGTTGCCTCTTGAAAAGAGGCACCTTTGAGACAACCATGACCTGGATAACTGAGAATCTCCATAGAAGATGGTGGTACCAATAAAGGAGAATTCAGGGTTGAAATGAGGGGTCCTAGGCTAGCACTGATGATGTTATCTAGTTGGGTAATCAAACATCGGCAAGAAAACAACCAAGCTCAGATAGCACCAAGGACCTAGAAAAGAGACAAAGGTAATTTGAGGTTGCAGAGGGCATTCCTGAAGCTGTTGAGGGTGGCAATGAGCAACTTCACAGGGTACTTTCAGGCAAATGTTTCTTTTTGGTGCCAGCCATATGCACCACGTCACTGGCAACAATGCGATGAATAGCAAAGCCCCGTGCCCAGCCAACGGGTTTGCGAGATGCTCATGTTGTGTCACAATTCCAAAGGTATCCTCAAATAGGGTTTCTTTAGAGACACAAGGTAGAAATCTCAGTGGAAAGTAGCCACTGCGGGGAGGGGATCCAAAAAGGCAAGATGGTAGTCATGGCAGTATGTTTATAGCCCTACCTTTGTACATGCATGCAATATTATTTATTTTATTTATTTATTTGTTTGTTTGTTTGTCAAACATGTACAAGATAGCAGGTATAGGTATAAACATAAACATAATCAAAGTGAATACAGATAGATGAGGACAATAGGACAGTAGGACAGGGACGGTAGGCACACTGGTGCGCTTATGCACACCCCTTACAGACCTCTTAGGAATGGGGTGAGGTCCACAGTAGACAGTCTAAGGTTAAAGTTTTTGGGGTTTGGGGAAGAAACCACAGAGTCAGGTAGTGAATTCCAGGCATTGACCACTCTGTTGCTGAAGTAGTATTTTCTGCAGTCGAGTTTGGAGCGGTTTACATTACATACACTACATATACACATTACATACAATACCTTTAAAA
>QLTV01003425.1:149602-161357 GCA_003457575.1 Thermophis baileyi
AACTACCTGGAAAAATCCCTGCAATTTTCTTGGCAACATTTCAACATTAGTTTGCCCTAGGGCTGAGAGAGAGGGACTGGTCCAAGGTCCCTCAGGAGTTGGGCGGCATAGAAATTTAACTAATAAATAAATAATAAATAAATAAATAAATAAGGTCACCCAGCTGGCTTTGGGCCTAAGGCAGGTCTAGAACTCCCAGTCTCCCAGTTCCTAACTTGGTGAATATCTGTAGATAACCGCTACTACACCTCTTATCTCTGAGCCTCCAAAGTTGTAAATTCTGTATCTGTAAAACAGAAATCATCAGTTCTGGCCAAGCTATACCTGATTGTAAACCTGGGTGGAGGGAAAAAATTCTCTACTCCAACCAGATATGCCCATTAATGTGGTTGAAGGGAACTATGGTCCAAACAACCTGGAATTCACAAGTTTAGGAAAGGCTGATCTAGATAAAGTAGTTTGAATGTTATTTTTGGGGGGGGGGAGATAATGTAAATATATCTCATTTCGTACTGCTGTGAATGGCCTCAGTGCAGATTTTCCTTCAGCTTGATAAATGAGTGTTTATCTCTCCGTCTCCTAACAGCCCTGGAATATCTAATATTAATCCTCCTGATGTAGAAGATATCTCAGATGATTTATTTCACCATACAGTACTTTATTTGAGATTGCGACAGAATGATGGTTCAGTCCACCATAGGACCACCATTCCCCATTGCTAAGAAAAGCCTAATTCCTCCCATTCTGCTTTTTAAAAATAGAAAATTATGCATGTGTATATATACCTGTATATACCTGCAGACAATGCATCTACAGCTCTGTGTGTGGAATTTTTTTTTCCTTAACCTTTCACTGCTGCCAATGCATTAAAAGAACAATCGCAACAATGTGGAGCTATATTAGATGTGTGTATTTGGGCTTTTCCAATCTGACCTGTGATCCTGGATATTGATGTACAAACTCTACATAACTTAAGTTGCTTTAGGGAAACAAAACCAAAGCACTTTGGATACATAGAAGCTCTGTACTTGCCCTTGAGTGCTTCAGGGGTAGATAAATGATATATAAATCAAACACTCTGGACAGATAAATGTAATTCGGGTTATCATCTTCGTGGCTTCTAACAAAGAGGAAGTAGATAAATTACTAAGTCAATAACTGCTAGGGTAATAAAATCTTACAGATAGGAAATGCTGTTCTCTTCATCGAATCTTCTGTGGCCAATCCTTGTTATATCTCACAGGCCTGTGAGGAACAACTAAGGATTGATAATGCAAATGTGTAACTCTTTTTTAATGGCTATGGAGGGTCGGATATGACTGAATGGCTGACGACCACAAGGATGGAAATTCTGAATCCTCTAGGCCAGAGGTTGGGAACTATGGCCCCTTTATGACTTGTGGACTTCAACAATTGTGGACTTCAACTCCCAGAGCATGGCTGACTCAAGAATTCTGGGAATTGAAGTTCACAAGTCATAAAGGGGCCAAGATTCCCCATCCCTGATCTAGGTCATGGTTGTCCCAACTGGACTTTCTTGGCGTTTTTTCCCCTTGAAAATGTTTTCGCTTCTCATCCAAGAAGTGAAGAAGTTTGTTGGATGAGAAACAAAACATTTGCAAGGGGGGGGGGAAATGCAAGAAAGTCCAATTGCCTTTTGAAAAGCGCCTTTGTGTCTCTTTTAATGGGGCTTGGTGCTGGGGATAGATTGGGGCAGCAGCTAAACCCAGGTTTGGAGGCCCTTTTTCCAAACTGGTCATGCCTTCATATCCATCTCCCCGGCTTCCCCCATCGCTTAACTTTCATGCCTTTAATTAGTGAGTAGTTTGACTGTATCCCTGATTCCCCATATTTCATTTCTGTTTCTTAGAAAGAAGAACAAAAAAAATTTCCTAAGGTTGTGGAGCTCAGGAAATCAGGACCTCCAGTCGCTAAGGTAACCTCACTTTCAACCAGATTTCCCAACTGGGAATGGGAACCAAGAGATCGTGGTTGGGACAAGCTGCAATAAAGATATAAAGATAACTATGTCAGAAACTTTTCACGTTTCTGAAAACACTGGCATTAGTGCCAAGAGAGTGTAGAGTTATACAGGTAGTCCTCGAATTATGACCACAATTGAGCCCAAAATGTCTGTTGCTAAGCGAGACAGTTGTTAAGTGAGTTTTGCGCCATTTTACAGCCTTTCTTGCCACAGTTGTTAAGTGAATCACTGCAGTTGTTAAGTTAGTAACAGGGTTGTGAAATGAATCTGGCTTCCCCCATTGACTTTGCTCGTCAGAAGGTTGCAAAAGTTGATCACATGACCCCCGGGACACTACAGCTGTCATAACTATGAGCCAATTGCCAAGCATCCAAATTTTGTTCCTTTGACCATGGGAATGCTGCAACGGTTGTTAAGTATGAAAAACGGTTGTAAGCCACTCTTTTCAGTACCGTTGTAACTTTGAACGGTCATTAAACAAATAGTTGTAAGTTGAGAACTACCTGCAGCCACTGTCTCTGTGACCCCAGACCAATTGCTTTCTAGAAACTTTAGACCAGGGGTCCCCAACCCCCGGTCCATGGACCGGCACCGGGCTGTGGCATGCCAGAAACAGGGCCGGGCAAACAAGCCAAGCCCCATCTGTGGGATGCAGGCAGCACACGAAACCACAACCCCTCCGGTCCACGGAAAAACCTCTTTCCATGGAACTGGTCCCTGGTGCCCCAAAGGTTGGGGGCCTATGACCACTATGTCAACTCTGAAGCGAACCTGGCTGAAGCCATTTTGTGCTGCCTCATAGTTGCCATGAAGCCTGAGAGGGGGAAGGGAGGGGGGAAGTAGATAGCCCGACTACAGTCAAAACAAAAAAGTTTTCCTGTGGGAACCAAGGTCATTGTAACAGGTGGCTGATGAAGGAGGAGAGGAGCCTGCCTTCCATCTTCATTGGACAATGTGACCGGTGTCACTGGGGAGGGGGGAGTTTTACTCTTTTAATTAGGTGAAAACCGCAGGAACTGTCAGAGTTGGTTTTCACTGGCTGTGCCGCTATGATGTATCCAATAAACATTTCCTTTGAGGAATCTACCTGCCTCGGAGTTATGCTTTCAATGGGTGCATTACTCGGAATGCTGACACACTACTCAAATACCTTCCACCACTACACTTTTCAAAACCGAAACTACTTTGCTAGTACCATTGACCGCAATTTACTAAATGAAAACTCCCATCATCCTGTCGTGCTGGGTTCATTTGGCCTAGGTCCCATTTCCTCCCAAGGAAGAGATGGCTCCTTCACCTGCATACCGAACCAGACAATGGCTACGTTCTCACAATGTGCAGAACTCCACAATTCGCACCCTACGGCACATTGAACTAACCAGAGGGGCTGCCTGCATAACAACTCAAAGAGCCAAGATTTAAAACTTTGCAAACTTGTATGAATGCAGTCACTGGGCCATTAACTAGCTTAGTTAAATGTATTTTGGAAATATACTCCAGTCTATTGATAGGATACCAAACCAAATGTCCATGTTTTTTTTTCCCCCTCAGAGGAATTTGAATTTTAGAGGAGACATCCCATGAAAGAGGCTGTGCCTCCGTCTATCTCCCTTTATTTATATCCAGGAACAGGAGAGGCTAGGAGAAAATTGCTTTTTGTCCAGAGCTAGATTCCTTGCAGAGTGCTGTTGAAAGGAAGCCAAGAGCTCATAGAGCCTCAAGGCAGCAAGTTGCAGGCCGTTACGATGATAAACAGATAGACGGAGAGAAAGAGAGTGCCCTAGAAAGCTAGATAGGTTATGAGCTGGCAACATTACGATTCTAATGGGCCTACATTTACTGTAATTTTATTACCTGGTTTGAATGTCCGGTATGTTGAAAGAACCTTTTAGAGGCTACAGATGGTCTCCTGAATGGATCTCATTTCAGAGGAGAGTCTGAGATACGTACTGTCTCTGCCAGCCTGCTCCACTTTGCTAGCATCCAGATTGTGGGACTAAAACTCCCCATCATCCACAGCCACAGGTGAGCAGATGGAAGCCTCGCAGCACCCAGATCCACAGTGAGTCTGGGAGGGCTGCAAAGAAGAGGACAGATCCTCATTCAGCCAGCAGCTGTAGCAAAGGCAAAAGGAACCAGCAACCTATAATAATAATAACAGAGTTGGAAGGGACCTTGGAGGTCTTCTAGTCCAACCCCCTGCTTAGGCAGGGTGCCCTACACCACTTGAGACAAATGGTTATCCAACATCTTCTTAAAAACTTCCAGTGTTGGAGCATTCACAACTTCTGGAGGCAAGTTGTTCCACTGATTAATTGTTCTAACTGTCAGGAAATTTCTCCTTATTCTAGGTTGCTTCTCCCCTTGATTAGTTTCCATCCATTGCTTCTTGTCCTGCCCTCAGGTGCTTTGGAGAATAGCTTGACTCCCTCTTCTTTGTGGCAGCCCCTGAAATATCAGAATACTATTGTATCCAGAGGCCTGCAAATAATTTCTCTTTATTGCTAAGGGCTGTTTGGGGCTAGAGACAGGGCAGTGAATTCATGGCATTACTAGAGGGGGACAGTAATGGCATTCTACCTGATTTTCCTGTTTGGAGAGAACTAACCAGAAATTGTTCTGCTGCTTTTCAAAGTTTGCAATCGGTTTTCTGGGTCATGATTTGGGGGTCACAAGGTCTACCAAAAAAGAGAACATATGGGTTGCACCTCATCCATGGATTGCCTCTCTTTGATGTCAATAATAACCTGGATGTTTGGCTGCAGAAGAACCAGATAGGGCCCTAAGAAGACCCGTGGAGTGGATGATTAAGTTACTGTGACTGAAGCATGAAGTCTTTCAACCACAGAAAGTGAAATCAAAAGCTCTGCATATCTATCAGCTGACCAATGATAAGAGGGAAAAGGACTAGTAAAAGAATAGAATGGAATGGAATGGAATGGAATACAATGGAATGGAAGTAGAGTAGAGTAGAGTAGAGTGGAGTGGAAGAATGGAATGGAATGGAATGGAATGGAATGGAATGGAATGGAATGGAATGGAATGGAATAGAATGGAATAGAATGGAATAGAATGGAATAGAATGGAATAGAATGGAATAGAAGGGAATAGAATGGAATGGAAGTAGAGTAGAGTATAGTAGAGTGGAGTGGAAGAATGGAATGGAATGGAATGGAATGGAATGGAATGGAATGGAATGGGATGGAATGGGATATTCTATTCTATTCTATTCTATTCTATTCTATTCTATTCTATTATTCTTCTCTTCTATTTTAATCTAAGATATATATATATTAGTCTTTTCTATAACAACCAGCTTATCTAATCAGCAAAACCCAAAACCGTCTGATTTCCCCCCACACACACACACCTCAAGCAGAAAGCCCAGAAGCGGTTTCCAAGTGGAAACAACATTAATTGCATTCTTTTCTTTTATCAAAGTGGACCATTTAGCCATCTCTGCTAACTAATTAGAACCAATTTGTCACTGCTTGAACAGTGGGCCACTGTAGTTTTTGGCCCAGGCAGGGTGAGAATGACAGCAATTCCTTTTCAGAAGAATAGAATAAGTGGAATGGAATGGAATGGAATGGAATAGAATAATAGAGTAGAGTAGGGTAGGGAAGGGTAGGGTAGGGTAGGATAGAATAGAATAGAATAGAATAGAATAGAAAAGAATAGAATAGAATAGAATAGAATAGAATAGAATAGAATAGAATAGAATAGAATAGAATAGAATAGAATAGAATAGAATAGAATAGAATAGAATAGAATAGAATAGGTTGGAAGGGACCTTGGAGGTCTTCTAGTCCAACCCCTGCTCAAGCAGGAAACCCTATATCATTTCCAGAAAGATGCTGAAAGAACTTGCTAGCATGAAGCATGAATTTTGATCACGTGACCCTGGGGATGCTGTCACGGTCGTAAGTGTGGAAAATGGTCATGTCACTTTTTTCCAGCGATGATGTAACTTTGAACGGTCACTAAATGAACTGTTGTAAGTCGAGGACTGCCTGCAATAGGATAACTCTTACTAACATTCTATGGGCAAAGATCTCTCATCTGTCACATCTATTTTCCAGCCACTCATGTTTGTTCTCTTTTCAGGCCAACTCCCAAGGAAGCCCAAGAATGGGCAGAATCTTTAGAAAAACTGCTACAACACCCATGTAAGTTTACATAAGTGGTCCATCGACCTTTTAAAGGGATTGTTTGACATGCAGTTTTTATAGATTTCCAGGTGTCTTTTTCACAGACTGGTGTTCGAAAATTAGAGGGTTAGTCATCCCGAGAAGCTTTGTTTATTTCAGATGGTTTCTTGGCACCAACGCAGCCCGCTGCGTAATAATAATAATCATCATCATTAACGCTGATTCCCAGAATTCCAACTGGTAGAGAGCATAGGCAAAAATGTAAATAACAGGCATGTTCATAACAATTGTCCGGCCCTTGCCAAATGAGTTTAATCCTTTTTTCCACAGAATCCAGCTTTCTCAGAAATCCTGTGGGACATGGAGAGAAGTCCAAATTAGTAGAGGAACAGTCCAGCATACAGCAGAGCAGAAAGTAGTTGGAGTGGCTGAATTCTGATGAACCGGCTTATTTGGCAGGATATCCACCTGGCATCCTCTTTAGGTCAAGATTCAGAGGCTTCCGTCTTCTTAGGGATAGGACTGATGGCCAAAAGACATGTTGCTTTATGAATTCCTTGTTTTTTTCAGGTCCAGATGTGATGTGAGCTTTAGTTCTCGGGGGTCTACAGACCATCAGGATGGGCCTGGAAGTGGGGAATGAAATCATTTAATTGTTCCTGACAGTTAGAAAAATTAACCAGTGGAGCAATTTGCCTCCAGAAGTTGTAAACGCTCCAACACTGGAAGTTTTTAAGAAGAGATTGGATAACCATTTGTCTGAAGTGGTGTAGGGTTTCCTTCCTCAGCAGGGAGTTGGACTAGAAGTCCTCCAAGGTCCCTTCCAACTCTGTTATTCTATTCTATTCTATTCTGTTCTCTCGTATGCAATATTCTGATCTTCTAGTAATAGAGAGAAAAATGATGAGGGAACTAAGATAAACTTTTATCTGTAGACTCATTAAAGTTCTCTAGTTCACAACTAATTATTTGATATGATTTGTGTTAAAAGGGCAACTTAGAAGGCTGTGGGGCCTTTAAATGTTTCAAACTCAAAACACACTAACCTGTGTTTTAACTCTTTACAGCTAGACCAGTCTTATATTACAACCGGAAACTTCCTCAAACTTTATGCTTTTATATTTTTTTGGCTATGATCTAGGAATCCCTGAGAATGCCCCCTCGTTGGCATTAATACATAGCAGAGCTAGAAGAAAACCTTCCTTCTCTGGATTGAACTATACCTCCCATCATTCCCATCCCATAGTGCTTTTGGCTATAGTTGGAGGTCATTGTAGTCGAACATAACTACAGGTCGTCCTTGACTTAACAACAGTTCATTTAGTGACCATTCAAAGTTACAACAACACTGAAAAAAGCATCTCATCATGACCTTTTTTTTTTAACCTTTTTACAACCATTGAGGCATCTCCATCAGACACTTGGCAACTGACTCATATTTATGACGGTCGCAATGTCATTGCGGGGGTGTGTGTGTCACATGATCTCCTTTTGCGACCTTCTGATCGGCAAAGTCAACGAGGAAGCCAGAGTCACTTAACAACCGCATTACTAACTTAACAGCTGCATCGATTCGCTTAACAACTGTGGCAAGGAAACTCATAAAATGGGGCAAAATTTACTTTAACAACAGTCTTGCTTAGCAAGAGGAATTTTGGGCTCAATTGTGATCGTAAGTCGAGGACTACGAGGTTAACAAAAGCTATTACAGCTAATAGCTATCCTCATACATTGTTTTTATTTCATTTTTTTTTCCTTCTGGTGATTATAATATAAAGTTCCAAACCACACAAGTAATCACTAATCAAAAAAAAATCATAACCCTTATTGAAAAAAAAATACAGCATAAAAATCTATATAAAGAGGCTCATTATTAAATATCATTCTCTCTGTGTTAAGTAGGTATTCAAGGGCAGCATCTTCAGATCAGATTTTTAAGAGCTCATCATCCACAGAGCAATGTATAATTTTCAACAATTGTAGGGAATCAGGTATTTAGATAGCAATCAGCTATGCCTGTCCCTAGACTACACTGTAGTAAGCTTCCCAAAATTCAGAGGGGGATTTCGTGTGGATTTGATGCTTCCGGAATGTCGCTACTCATTTCTTAAAAGTTTTGTGTCTTTGTGGCAAGAGAGATTTTTTTTAAAAAAGTCTACAGGTAGTCCTCGACTTACGACCACAACTGCACTCAAAAATTTTGTTGGTAAGTGAGACATTTGCTAAATGAATTTTGCCCCATTTTACGACCTTTCTTGCCACAGTTGTTAAGTGAATCACTGCAGTTGTTAAGTCAGTAACACGGTTGCTAAGTGAATATCTGACTTTGCTTGTCAGAAGGTCGTAAAAGGGGATCACGTGGCCCCAGGACACCGTAACCGTCATAAATATGAGTCAGTTGCCAAGATCTGAATTTTGAACACGTGACCATGGGAATGTTGCAATGGTCGTAAATATGAAAAATGGTCATAAGTCACTTTTTTCAGTTCCATTGTAACTTTGAACAATCACTAAACCAGAGGTGGTATTCAGCCGGTTCGGACCGGTTCGGGCGAACTGGTAGTAGTGACCTGCGGGTGGGCCGGCCGCCTGCCCCGGTGCTATGCCGTCCTATTTAGGCACGTTTCAAAGTCATGAGCATGCGTGCAAGCCGCGTGAGCGAGCAAAGCGCATGCGCAAAAGACTGCACACATGCGTGGAAGGCGCATGTGCAACCAAAGTGATTTGCGAACTGGTAGGGAAAGTAAGTGAATACCACCTTTGCACTAAACAAGCTATTGTAAGTTAAGGATGACCTATACTAACATCTTCTCTTGTCATAAAGCATCCACTATCGCTTGGTAACCTGAAGTAGGGGGGAAAAATCCATGCGATAAAATGCAGAATTTATTCCAAGTGGAATTAATAGAATTTCTAAATAGAATAGAATAGAATAGAATAACACAGTTGGAAGGGACCTTGGAGGTCTTCTAGTCCAACCCTCTGCTTAGGCAGGAAACCCTACACCACTTCAGATAAATGGTTATCCAACATCTTCTTAAAAACTTCCAGTGCTGGAGCATTCACAACTTCTGGAGGCAAGTTGTTCCACTGATTAATTGTTCTGTCAGGAAATTTCTCCTTAGTTCTAAGTTGCTTCTCTCCTTGATTAGTTTCCACCCATTGCTTCTTGTCCTACCCTCAGGTGCTTTGGAGAATAGTTTCACTCCCTCTTCTTTGTGGAAGCCCCTGAGATATTGGAACACTGCTATCATGTCTCCCCTAGTCCTTCTTTTCATTAAACTAGCCATACCCAGTTCCTGCAACCGTTCTTCATATGTTTTAGCCTCCAGTCCCGTAATCATCTTTGTTGCTCTTCTCTGCACTCTTTCTAGAGTCTCAACATCCTTTTTATCATAAAAAATATTTTTATCATAAAAAATATTTTATGTAAAAAAAAAAAGAGGGGAAGATTTCAATAGATTGTTTTGGTCTGTTCATCTCCGCATTATAGATGGTCGAGCTGCCTTCCATGCTTTCTTGAAATCAGAATTCAGCGAAGAGAACCTGGACTTCTGGATGGCCTGTGAAGATTATCGAAAACTCCGAGGGTGCGACAAACTCCAGGAGAGTGCAAAAAAGATTTTTGACCAATATATCACCATCCAAGCTCCAAAAGAGGTAGGGGAATATTAAAGTTTCCTTTGAATTTGTAGACTCGTTTGTGAAATGGGATGGATTTGTTAGAGAAAACCATTATTCCATGCTTTGCATTTATCAATACACATACAGTATGTTGCAACAGAGTTCATAACAGAACAACCGAGTTGGAAGGGACCTTGGAGGTCTTCTAGTCCAACCCCCTGCTCAAGCAGGAGACCCTATACCAGTGGTTCCCAACCTTTTTTTGGCCATGCCCCACCTAAGCATCTCTAAAATCCTGATGCCCCCCCCTCCCCCGTGACATATAATTCTTACTATTCAAAAAGTGAACTCCTACTCACGCGGAGGAAGCCTAAAAGGCCATTAACTTGGTTTAAACAAGGTTCCAATTGCCCCCATTAAAAATCAAATTGCCCCCCTGTGGGGCGTGGGGCCCACGTTGGGAACCACTGCCCTATACCATTCTAGACAAGTGGCTGTGCAATCTCTTCTTAAAAACCTCCAGTGATGGAGCACACACAACTTCTGAAGGGAAGTAATTCCACTGGTTAATTGTTCCCACTGTCAGGAAATTTCTCCTTTGTTCTTAGGTTGTTTCTCTCCTTAGTTAGTTTCCATTCATTGCTTCTTGTCTGGCCTTCTGGTGCCTTGGAAAACAGGTTGTCTTTCTCTTCTTTGTGGCAGCCCTTCAAATATTGGGACACTGCTGTCATGTCACCCCTAGTCCTTCTAGACTATGCATACCCCAATTCCTGCAGCATTTCTTCATGTTTTAGCCTCCAGCCCCCTAATCATCTTTGTTGCTCTTCTCTGCATGCCTGCATAAGTATTGCCGCATACTGTATATAGGCATCTCAAATCTTTGTATTTCATCATTTGAACAGATTTATTTTTTCTTATTCCTTTCTTACAAAGTTTTTTTTTCTTTGTGCTAATCCAGACAAACGGGTGTGTCTGTGCCAAGCCACACAGAACAAATCTCATATATTCATGCTGGTGGCCAATCATATTGACCTTGCTTTTTTGTAGTGCTCTATCAAGATCCGTGTGTCCTTTGGAAAGCTAGAAAGGAAGGAACACCAATGAAATGAAAGATTCAAAACTATTATGTGCTTCACAGTGGTATTGTCAACCCTGAAGTGAACCTGGCTGAAGCCATCTTGGAGGCTTCAGGGTTGCCACACAACAGTGGGAGGGGGGGGGAAATAGATGGGGTTTTGTAGCCTGAACAATAAACTTTTCCTGTGGGAACCAAGGACATTCTCACAGGTGGCTGGCCAGAGGAGGAGCAAGTAACCAAGCAACCAGCCAGCACCCGGATTGGATAGCGTGACCAGTGACTTGGGGGAAAGGGGAAACTTTTACTTTTAATCAGGTGAAAGCCGCGAGAAAATTTAGAGTCGGCTTTCACCAGTTGTGGCAATATGAAGTATCCAGTATAAACTGTTCTTTGAGGAACCTGCCTACCTCGGAGTTCTGTTTTCTATGGGTGCATTACTTGAAACGCTGACAGGTATGATGGAGGAGGTGAATGCATTTCCCCAGTTGTTTTTCTGAACCATACCGAGAGTCCCTGGGCTCTGCTGTTGTTTTCAAGAGATTAGCAAAGAGGAAGTCAGAGAATGACGTTAAATACTCAGACAGGGTTGTTGAGGCCAGTACAGGGCCCTATCATTGCACCTGTTCCTCCTCCTGCTCAGCTAATTTTAGGACTATATGTCACTGAAAGTTGCAGGACATCTAACTGCTTTTCTTGGACTTATGACTTCAATTTCGGTCCTAAGTCAAGACAGTTGATAAGCAAGTCACACCACACAATCGTGCCTCATTTTACAATCTTTTTTGCAGCGGTCATTAAGGGAACTTGGCAATCCTGAAGCAAACACCACAGTCATTAAGCGAATGTTGTGGTCATTAAGCAAACCCATTTTTCACACTGAGGCTTTTTTTTTTTTGGGCAGAAACTGGAAGTAAACAC
>QLTV01003425.1:174246-187085 GCA_003457575.1 Thermophis baileyi
TAGATGAGATAGACAGAACATAAATCTAATTAAATAAAAATAAAAAAATAAAATAAAATAAAATAAATCAAATCATCAAATCAAATCAAATCAAATCAAATCAGAACAAAGTAGGGTTTTTAGAAATCATGACTTAGCACAATGAGTGATCACAACCCCTATGTGCAAGAGAAAGCCAACCCAAAGAATTCTATGTGTATTTAACTGCATCTCTCTGGACAGGTGTCCATAGTTAATATGTGGATGTTGTGGATTAAGCCAAAGAAATATTTTCAACTAAATGTCTGTGGAGATTCTCAGTCATCAGTCAGTCATGGTTGTCCCAAAGGTGCTTTTTCAAGAGGCAACTGGACTTTCTTTGTTTTTCCTTGAAGACGTTTCGCTTCTCATCAAAAAAGCTTCTTCAGTTTGTTCAGTTCAGTTCAATTCAACTGAAGAAGCTTCTTGGATGAGAAGCAAAACGTCTTCAAGGAAAAACAAAGGAAGCTCAGCTGCTTCTTGAAAAAGCGCCTTTGGGGAGACCTTTTCAGCCTCCTATTGCTGCAGGCTTGTGTGGAGCAGCTCATGAAGAAGATCTGGCTTTATCTTCAGAACACGTGTGTGCAACCATGCCTGTTTGTGTAAGAGAGGAGGGAGGGAGGAAGGAAACAATGAGGGGAAAGTGTTGATTTCTTCTTCTTCTTCTTCTGCATTTTAAAACCTTACAGAGAAACAGAGAGGAACTGTGACCATTTCCTATTTTTTTCATTGTCATCTCTGTTTGAGGAAGAAATGGGAGAATAACTTTCTGAAACCGGTGAGAGATGTCACTTCCTTTATGGTTGCTGGTAAGTTGCTTTGAATAGTGTTGTAATCTTCTTTTTTTAAACTCTTCGCTACAGAGATGCGCCAATAATGAGTTTTGCGCTTCTTTCTTTTCCTCAAAACTTACCTTTTACTTTTGTTCTAAGAATAATTTGATACAGTTAAAGGACAGCTTGCCTGCTTAATTGCAGTACAACCCAGTGGTGAAATCCAATTTTTTTTTTACTACCGGTTCTGTGGGCGTGGCTTGGTGGGCGTGATGTGGCTTGGTGGGCATGGCAGGGGAAGGATACTGCAAAATCCCCATTCCCTCCCCACTCCTGGGGGAAGGATATTGCAAAATCTCCATTCCCACCCCACTCTGGGGCCAGCCAGAGGTGGTATTTGCCGGTTCTATGAACTACTCAAAATTTCCACTACCGGTTCTCCAGAACCTGTTAGAACCTGCTGGATTTCACCCCTGGTACAACCTCTTCCAGCATAAACTTGGGTGTAAGTTACAGTGGTTCCCATCAGCTCTATTTAACTGTCATCCCAATTTTTATAAATACATACCTTCTTAGGAAAACCTTCAAGGAATAGGCACTTTGGAGCTTTAGCAAGGTTCTGGGTTACCTCTTTTCTACTGTTTTCAGAGGTGGACTGTTTTAAAACATTTTTACCTGGAAATAGTATTCTAAGCACATTTTATTGGTATTTTAATAAACTTAATCTTTGGTAGACGATAGAAGATGGCTCTTTAATTTTATAAAGTGTTTAAGAGGAAATTGGAAGTTGAACTGGTTCAAACTATTCTGCTACTTGAGTGAAAATCCTTTCCCCCTGCTTCCATAAATTAAGATCCACAATTCCCATAAGCAGTCAAGTTTACTTTTAAATCTTTGTTCAAAAATTCCTCTCATCATCTCATCAGTTATGTTTCTTGTGATACAGGTCCTTACCAGATCAACATTTTGATATCAAAAGTCAGAAGGCTGGAACAGCAGTTTTCAATTTCAATGGTTTTAAGAAAGGCGCTTGGAAAATTTAGAAAGTTAATGCTATTGCTATCAATATCTAGGAAACGCAATGGACTATCTAATATTTTAAGATTAGAGGCTCACTGTGTATTTCTCAATACTGCTTCCATGTCTTGTTTGTGAGGCCTTCTAAAGCATTAGGTTGGTCATTGTAGGAACCAGGAAACCATAAACCATGAAAAGAAGTCTAAACTAGATGAGCTTTGGTCTGATCGAGTCCAGCTCTTCTGCTTTTAGATGGTTGCCGTATCTATCTAAGAGCCGAGGTGGCGCAGTGGTTAGAGTGCAGCACTGCAGGCTACTTCAGCTGACTGCTAGCTGCAGTTCGGTGGTTCAAATCTCACCGGCTCAAGGTTGACTCAGCCTTCCATCCTTCCGAGGTTTGAGGTAAAATGAGGACCCAGATTGTTGGGGGGCAATATGCTGACTCTGTGAACCGCTTAGAGAGGGCTGTAAAGCACTGTGAAGCGGTATATAAGTCTAAGTGCTATTGCTATTCTCAGATTCTCCTATCACTTAAATTCCAAATGTCCTTTCAGGCACTAATCAAATAAAAATAAATACAGCCAGCTGTTGTCCAAGGAATGACAAAAGTGGGTTGGGTATTATTATTGGGTAGTTCTGAATTCTGGAGATCGTCCCTTTCTTAATCAATGGTCTGCTAGGAAAAAGCCATGACTAATTACAGCACTAGTACAGAATGAATTCCAGCAGCATCTTTCCATAAGTGCTTTTCTACTCCTTTTCTGCCATATGTGCACAAAAGTGATCATGCTGGCTCAGGAATTCTGGGAGTTGACGTCCACACATGATAAAAGGGCCATAGCTCCCCATCCCTGGACTAAATCATAAAAATAACTAAAGGAACTGGGTATGTTTAGGCTAAAGAAAAAGATAAGGAGAGGTATTTGCAATATTGTATTTGAGGGTTGACACAGAGAAAGTGTGGGGGGGGGATTTCTTCTCCATCGCTCCCCAGAATAGGACAAAAACAATGCGTGGAAGCTTTAGAGAGGAACATCCAAACTTGAAATAAGAAGGAATTTCCTGACCCTGAGAGACACTAACCAGTAGAACAGCCGGTCTTCTGGGGGCTCCATCACACAAGGCTTTAAAACAAAGATTGGACAATCATTTGTCTGAGATGGCATTCGGTTTCTTGCCTTGGACAAATGGTTGGGCTAGAAGCTTTCCATGGTCCTCTCTAGCAACATGATTCTATGACTCTATGATTCTACGTATTGTGAGGGAAAAACATCTCTATTCCTCCCTCTCTTGTTTTCCCTGCAAACATCCAAACTGATCCAATTTGTAAATCGTGGCTGGAGACCAGAAGGGAGGGAACCTCCAGAAGACGTATGAATATATACTAAAAGTGCATAAATAATACAGGTAGTCCTCAACTTACGACCACAACTGAGCCCAAAATTTCTGTCGCTAAGCGAGAGAGTTGTTAAGTGGGTTATGCCCCATTTTCTCGCCCACAGTTGTGAAGTGAATCCCTGAAGCTGTTAAATCAGTAACACGGTTGTTCAGTGAATCTGGCTTCCCCATTCCCTTCACAAAAGGTGATCACATGACCCTGGGTTCCTGCCACTGTCATAAATATGAGTCAGTTGCCAAGCATTTGAATTTTGATCATCACGTGAACATGGAGATGCTGCAACGGTCATAAGTGTGTGTGTGTGGGGGGGAAAGGTGATAAGTCACTTTTTTCAGCGCCATTGTAACTTCGAACGGTCACTAAACGAACAGTTGTAAGTCAAGGGCTACCTGTATAGCTGTAGAATTGGGCTTCTCAAGAAGCAAGATGTTAGCACAAGAGATTTACCCTCCATTTGGAACACCCAAAGCTTCTGTCCCTTGGTTGACTCCCTTATTCCAAGCCACAGGAAGCTGACTCTGGTTCTACAGATATCTGCTCCTCCCTCACCCCATCTTCTACCCCACTGTCCTCTGTTTGCTGGTGACTGCCAAAATCTTCCTCACTGGCATCCTCTTTCAGCACGGCCACCGTAGCGTAGTCACTGTTCTGAGCATCTGGGTTGGTTCCGCCATCACATTGGCCCCTGCCGGAGGCCGGGAGGTTCTGTAATTCGGCGTAATGAACATCGGCTTCATAGATGTTTTCCGATGCACTCTGGGGAATTGGGAAAAGATGGAGCGACAGGTTGGTGCTAGAAGATTATTGTCTATGGAAATTCTCAGTCATCCAGGTCATGGTTGTCCCAAAGGTGCTTTTTTCAAGAGGCAACTGGACTTTCTCGCCAGAAAGTCCAGCTGCCTCTTGAAAAAAAAGCACCTTTAGAAGATTATTGCAGCTGCGTTTGTCGATTTCCCCTCTGCTCCATGCCGGGGCTTCCAAAGGGACAGTCGGAAAAGTCAAAATGGCAACCCAAGCTGTACGATTGAAGCTCTATTTGTTTTTGTTATCTGCCTCTGCACACACATCAAATGAGGTGGGGCTTTGATCACAGAAGGGGTGAAGGAACTGCTTGCCTTCAGAAGCTGTGGGTGCTCCATCGTTGGAGGCTTTTGAGATGGGACAACTATTTGTTTGAAATGGTATAGGGTCGTCTGCTTGAGCAGGGATTTGGACTAGAAGACCTCCAAGGTCCCTTCCAACTCTGTTACTCTGCTAATTGTGGTGGCCAATTTGACTTTTCTGAGCCACCCACCCCTTGGTTGATTCTCCTGCTGTTACGCTCCTGTTCTTACCTCTGTTTGAACTCTTTGAACAAGGAGGACAGCTCCAACTTCCAAATTTCCCCTGCCACACTGCTGGCTGACTCCTTTCTCCTGGTTAAACCCAAACTGTTGATGCAAAGACCTCCACCCTTCTTACCTTCAGCCCTTTTCAGATCCTGGCCTTCCTTGTCCCCCTTCCCATGGCCTTCTTTTCACATTATGTACCTCTCACTGAAATGGCACCGGTAACTGAGCTGCAACCTGTCTCACACCCATCCTCGCCCTTTTCAAATCCATTTATTAGGAACACATTAAATTGGCAAGGACTTGGTTTAATTCCGACTCTGAACCGGATCCGGAATTACACCCAATAAAAGCAAAAGTTTGAAACTTCCCCCCTGAGTCACAATCTCCAATCACTTGTCAGTCCAACAGCCCGGTGACTCCAAACTCCACCTCCGGCCAGCTGCAGGCCTCTTCTCTCTTCCCACGAGAAAGGAATGCCCCTAGACATAACATTCCCCCCTTATCTTTACACCCCCCCCTTTCAACAGTTAGAAAGTGGCGAGCCTGAAAGTATTTTTAAATTCAGTTACTACAAACCTAAATGCTAACAGAAAAAGAGGCTACAATAAAATATGGCGACACATATGTCATCTTCAGGGTCGACAGAGACAGATCCATCTCTACCAGTTGGCTAACTGAGATGCTTGCTAGCGTATCCATGGCCTGTGGTGGCACAGTGGTCAGAATGCAGTATTGCAGGCTAACTCTGCTCACAGCCAGGAGTTCGATCCTGACCGGCTCAAGGTTGACTCAGCCTTCCATCCTTCCGAGGTCAGTAAAATGAGGACCCAGATTGTTGGGGGGCAATAGGCTGACAAACCATCCAGAGAGTGCTATAAAGCACTATGGTGAGGTATATAAGTCTAAGTGCTAGTGTTATTGCTATGACAGTAGAAGCTATGTATAAGGACAATAGAAACAGCTTCTATTTATTCATGTCCTTCTGTTGGACAGAATTATCTCTGCTGCGTAGACTGAATGTATTCCTGAAGGGTCTTTCTTCCAGGTCTGCTGGAAGATGTTGTCCCCTCACACCACTGTTGTAATATGTTTGGTACATGAATAAGAGGGATATCATCTTATTGAAATGTCTTTCAATATTAGCATTAGTATATCATCTTATCTTTCACAACCCCAATTAAATGTTTGGGAGAACCCAACCTACAGATAATTCCTGCTGGCATTTGCAAGTCCTCAACGAGTAGGATGTTCTCTTGAGCATGAGAATTTTGACATTCTCAGAGGGAATTTGTGTGAGATCTTCAGCAGGGTGGGGAAGATTATCCAACTCTTGCAAAGCTTCATGCATTTCATTTCATTTCATTTTTTTTTAAAACTTTTTTTCTCTCTCCATCCACTGCAATGTGCAACTTTCTGCTGGGAAAGGTTTTCTGAGCATTGCTCTAAATCCAGTATGGATCAAAGGATCTGTTGCAGTTAGGTTTAACTCTCCCTTCTTTTTATTGCTACAACAGAAACCCTGTGGGATTGCTTGGCTGAGGGCCAGTGCTTAAAGTCGCCCCGTAGTGAGTTTCCACTACTGAAAGTTGAATTTAATCTGGGACTTCAGGCATCTGCATCCATCAACCAGCACACGGTGCACAACAAGAAGACCAGAAACCCTTAGGCCAGCGGTTCTCAACCTGTGGGTCGTGACCCCTTTGGGGGTCGAACGACCCTTTCACAGGGGTTGCCGCGCACGCTAGCCCGCCATCTTGGTGCCACACCCCCTTTGTCACCATCGCTTCTCGCCTGGCAACGCGCATGCGCGGGGAAGGGGCGGGGCAGGGAGGGGGTTGCGGCATTAGGAAGGTTGAGAACCACTGCCTTAGGCGACGTCAAAGCTGGGGCAAAATCCAGCCTTAGGTTTCCTCAAAGCTTCCCTGTTTTCATCATCACCAACTTCATCAACATTTATCAAATTTATACGCCACCCAACTCCCAACAATTCTCATCAGCCCTCATTGACAGGGATAACGTGCTTTCTTCAAATTTTTTCATTAACGTTAGAGAAGTGGGATATCAGGAAGTTTTCAAAATCTTTCCGATTCCACCTCCCTATGTCGGGCCTGGAAGCCATTTTGGGCCTTGGATCTTCAGGCCTGCCACATTTAGTGCTGTGGGAAACTGGGAAGGGGGATTTTGTGAGTGGGGAGATATAGTCAAAATAACATTCCTTTCTCCGAGAGTCAAGGCCACTCTGCCCTGCACCTGGAGGGGTGTGCCTGGGAGGCATCTCCAGTTGGGACGGTGCTTTGATTGGACCATGTGATGGACATGCGGGTGCTGGGGCAGGGGCTTGGATTTTCTTTTGGGTGTGGAAAACCTGGAAGCTTTCAGATTCGGGTTTTCCCAGATGTGCCAATATGACATCTCTAATAAAATGGAACTTTGAGGAAACTCAAGCCTCGGAGTCTTCTTTCGTTGGGGGTGTTACTTGGAACCCTGACACCCTATTTTGCCCATCCAGCTCTTAAGTCCCACTATACGTACCCGTGACAGTTTTAGCTTCTTCACTGCAAAGACAAAAAAGTGGTGGAAAAACAATATTATTCTGATTAGAATTCTGACGTCTTTCAGCTACGGACAACAAAGCTGTTGTGTTATCAAAATTTATCAGATGACAGATATTTACTTGTATATATGAGAAATGTTAGATAAATAAAAGAGTGCAATCTGCCATGTCTACTATTTTTTAAAAAAATTAGATATTGAAGTGACTTCCATCTAGTATGAAAATTAGATATTGAAGTGACTTCCATCTAGTATAACTTCCATCTAGTTGCCTTCAAATCTAGAGGAATATCAACTTTTCTTCTTTTATACAATTTTAAATCTAATATAAAAATATAACTTCCCCAATATAATTTCCTGCCATCACTTATTACATCTACTTCCAATGATCAGCAATACAGGTAGTCCTCAACGTACGGCCACAACTGAATGCAACATTTCTGATGCTAAGTGAGATAGTTGTTAACTGGGTTTTGCCCCATTTGACAACCTTTCTTGCCACCGTTGTTAAGTGAATCGCTGTAATTGTTAAGTAACATGGTTGTAAAGTGAATATGACTTCCCCATTGACTTTGCTTATCAGAACGTCATAAAAGGGGATCACATGATTCTGGGCCACTGCAACCGTCATAACTATGAGTCAGTGGCGAAGCATCTGAATTTTGATCACATGATCATGGAGATCCTACAATGGTCTTAAGCGTGAAAAACAGTCGTGTCACTTTTTTCAGTGCCATCGTAATTTCGAATGGTCACTGAATGAACTGTTGTAAGTTGAGGACTACCAGTACACATCCTTTTGGGATCCATCAATCATAGATAAAAAAAGGCAGGATGTGCAGATTTTTAAGTGGGACAAACAGATACAAGCAGATTCTACTCACTGTGAGGACCTGGGCTATGACGGGATTTTGTGAATCATGCATTTTGCAAGGTAAAATATTCACAGATTTCCTTTACATTGTCTAGACCAATGTTTCTCAACTTTGGCAACTAATTCTGAGAGTCGAAGTCCACACATCTTAAAGTTGCCAAGATTGAGAAACACTAGCATAGAATCTTAAAGTTTGAAGGAACCACTAGAACAAAGGTGGGGAATGATGGCCCTTTTATGACTTGTGGACTTCAGCTCCCACAGTGGCTCAGGAATTCTGGGAGTTGAAGTCCACAACTCATAAAGGGGCCATCGTTCCCTACACCTGATCTAGATCACGAGTGTCCAACCTTTTGGCTTGCTTGGGCTGCACTGAGTGAAGAGGAATTGCCTTAGGCAATTAATATATAATAGTTAAAGAACATAAATAACACACTTCCTTTATTTTAAAAATATTTTTATTATATCTTGTGGGGCCGCATTACTAGTGTAGAAAGTTAGCACCCACCCCTCTCCTAGAAAAATGAAATATTTTGAGAAATATTTAAAAAGGCAGAATATTATATTTCCCTGGATGATAAAAGAAGAAACCTGTTTTAAAGACAGAAAACAGCTCCCTGCCCCCAGCAGATATTTGGTGCCCATTAAGAAAGACTGGGCCAGCCTATCTACAAAACAAAAGAACTTCAGGTGGCGCAATGGTTAGAGTGCAGTACTGCAGGCTACTTCAGCTGACTGCTAGCTGCAGTTCGGCAGTTCAAATCTCACCAGCTCAAAGTTGACTCAGACTTCCATAAGGACCCAGATTGTTGGGGGCAATATGCTGACTCTGTAAACTGCTTAGAGAGGGCTCTAAAAGGACTATGAAGCGGTATATAAGTCTAAGTGCTATTGCTATTGCTATTATCCTTCAGGGCAAAGCCATTCAGACACAATAGGAATAGCGCAACAAGCCCCTTCATTGCATCAGATAACCTACAAAATCAGCTATGACCCCTGCACAGCCCCATGGGAGTCTGAAAGCAGCCAATAGAATACATGCCCTTGCCACAGGAACAGGAAGCTCAAGGGCAAGGCCCAAGAGAGGGTATAAATAACCCTCACTCTCCACTCCATGTGTTCAGCTGCACCAGAACCATGTGCTTGATGGTTCTGCTTCATTAAAAACCATCTTTCCAATCAGCCTCCATGTTTCCAGTGTCTTTCTCCCCGCTTGAAACCAAACCAGATGGATATTTCTTCCAACACTAGCTGTCCAGGGCTGCATGGAGCCCATGGGTCATGAGTGCAGTTCAGATGTTGAGAACTTCCATCTTTAGTGTTTTCCAATCATTTTTCTCAACTTTTTTTTTCTTATTAAAAATATTTCAGGTGAGAATCACATATTTACCTCCATGGTGCTAGAAATCTTTTTATCTGATGCACATCAGTTTTCTGACTCCAAAGTAGCCGCATGAAAGAAAACTTTTCCAATTTGGGCTCCTGTTTTTTCACTGAGGACTCAATGAAAAAAAAAACCTCTCTGATTCCTTTTTTTTTTTTTAAATAAATTCCACTCTTATTATTACATTAAATACAAAATGAAAAAAAAAACCTCTCTGATTCCTTTTTTTTTTTTTAAACAAAAATTTTAAAAAGGGAGTTCAGAACAGAAAAGAACAGAAGAGGTTTTATTGTGGTCACTGAGCAGTGAAAAATTAAGTGTTCTGTGTTTCAAAAGATTTTATGCCCATCTTTTGTGGGGCCATATTTAAAGAGTCCCCCCCCAATAAAAGAGATACTCACCTCTTTTATAGACCCGGCAAAGACATATGGAGAGGACCACAATTGCCAGCAGCATCAAGAAGGCAACAGCAGCTACTACGAGCACTGCCCAGGCTGGAATAAAACATCCTACAAGAAGATTCATCAGGAAAGACTTCAATGAGCAATCTGGCCCCTTTGTCTCCATCACTATGTCTATTGTAACCAATTCAGTCAGTCAGTCAGTCAGTCATTCGGTCGGTCGGTCGGTCAGTCGGCAGTCGGTCCGTCGGTCGGTAGGTCAGTCAGTCAGTCAGTCAGTTAGTCATTCCAACAGTCAGTCAGTCAGTCGGTCAGTCATTCAGTCATTCAATCAGTCATTCCAACAGTCATTCGGTCATTTGGTCAGTTGGTCAGTCATTCAGTCATTCAGTCAGTTGGTCATTCATTCACTCATTCAGTCAGTCGGTCAGTTGGTCATTCAGTCATTCAGTCGGTCAGTTGGTCAGTCGGTCAGTCAATCAGTCAGTCAGTCAGTTGGTCAGTCAGTCAGTCAGTCAGTCAGTCAGTCAGTCAGTCAGTCAGTCGGTCGGCTGGCCAGCCAGCCAGCCAGCCAGCCAGCCAGCCAGCCAGCCAGCCAGCCAGCCACTCAGTCAGCAGTCAGTCAGTCAGTCAGTCAGTCATTCGGTCATTTGGTCAGTTGGTCAGTCATTCAGTCAGTTGGTCATTCATTCAGTCATTCAGTCAGTCGGTCAGTCGGTCAGTTGGTCAGTCGGTCAGTCAGTCGGTCAGTCAGTCAGTCAGTCATTCAGTCGGTCAGTCAGTCAGTCAGTCAGTCAGTCAGTCAGTCATTCAGTCGGCCGGCCAGCCAGCCAGCCAGCCAGTCAGTCAGTCAGTCAGTCAGTCAGTCAGTCACTGAGTGAGTGAGTGAGTCAGCCAGCCAGCCAGCCAGCCAGCCAGCCAGCCAGCCAGCCAGCCAGCCAGCCAGCCAGCCAGCCAGCCAGCCAGCCAGCCAGCCAGACAACCTCACTTCTTTCCAACAGTCAGTCAGTCATTCAGTCATTTGATCAGTTGATCAGTCATTCAGTCATTCAGTCAGTTGGTCATTCATTCAGTCATTCAGTCAGTCGGCCAATCGGTCATTCAGTCGGTCAGTTGGTCAGTCGGTCGGTCAGTCAGTCAGTAAGTCAGTCATTCATTCATTCAGTCAGTCAGTCATTCGGTCATTTGGTCAGTTGATCAGTCATTCAGTCATTCAGTCAGTTGGTCATTCATTCAGTCATTCAGTCAGTTGGTCATTCATTCAGTCATTCAGTCAGTCGGCCAGTCGGTCATTCAGTCGGTCAGTTGGTCAGTCGGTCAGTCAGTCAGTCAGTCAGTCAGTCAGTCAGTCAGTCAGTCAGTCAGTCAGTCAGTCAGTCAGTCAATCAGTCATTTTATATGGCTGCCCAAATTGGAAGAGAAACTCTGGGCAATTTATAATTTAAAAAGTGAAACTAAATTAAATGTTACAATATATTTTACTATCCCGTGTCTTTCTGACATAAACCAACAACAAGAAAATTTTGGAGTCATAGAAGTGACTCAGGCCAAGCCAACAAATTATTCATTCAAAGGTCTTGCATCTGTGCGTTCAAAGACCCAGAGTCCGGCCCAATCTTTGGGGCGAGAGCCAGATTTTTCAGGTCTTGTGGAAGAGCAGAAGGTTTAGGCCAGGGTTCCCCAAACTTGGCAACTTTAAGACTTGTGGACTTCAACTTCCAGAATTCTCCAGCCAGCTATGCTGGCTGGAGAATTCTGGGAGTTGAAGTCCACAAGTCTTAAAGTTGCCAAGTTTGAAGACCTTTGGGTTAGGCCATTTGAACTTCAGGGGAATGATGCAAGAGAGCAGGTATACCCTCTGACTCCACTACGTAGGTTTGTTTCATCAAATGAATCCGAAACCCATTACAGATACTCCTTGACTTACAACCATTCATTTAGTAATCGCTCAAAGTTACAACGTCAATGGAAAAAGTGACTTATGACTGTTTTTCACACTCACAACCATTGCAGCATCCCCATGGTCACATGACCAATATTCGGACGCTTGGCAACTGGTTCATATTTATGACGGTTGCAGTGTCCTGGGGTCATGTGATCCCCTTTTGCGACCTTCTGACAAGCAGAATCAATGGGGAAGCCAGATTCACTTATCAACCGTGTTACTAACTTAACAACTGCAGGGATTCACTTAACAACTGTGGCAAGGAAGGTTGTAAAGTGGGGCAAAACTCACAGATGTCTTGCTTAACAACAGACATTTTGGGCTCAACAGTGGTTGTAAATCGAGGACTACCTGTATTTGGACTATGGCAGCTATTCTAAATATAACGCAGATTCACATCATTTTATGTTTCACACCAGAGATGGATGATCTACTTTTGATGTGCCCAAAATGTGGCTTACAGAGCATCTCCTAAAACTCACTATTGAATAATAAAATGTTAATATGACCGAAGGGGAATATTTTCAAATACTATGTAGGGCTCTGCTACACATGGATTTCAAAGACAAAATGATATTTGGCAGTGCATAGGTTGCGCCTATCTGTAATTCCTTCTGCCAAACAATAATTAAATGCTCTTTTAATGAGTTAAAGGCTCAAAAGTTTTCTGAATATTGAGAGGAAAAATGCAGCTCTTCTGCCTTGGTTTGTACAGCAAGAGACAGGCCATTCACACAAGGCTTTTGACCCAGTAGTGGGTTTCACTTACCTGTGCTACTGGTTCAGGAATGGGAGCGCACGGGTGCACTTCGTGCATGCGCAATGCTTCTGCGCATGCACAGAAGCTTCTGCGCATGCACAGAGCATTTTTTATTACATCCGCTACCGGTTCGCAGGAACTGGTGTGAACCGGTAGCAACCCACCACTGTTTTGACCTCCTTGTAACCAAGAGTAAGTCTTCACACTGGAGTTGGGTAGCCAATCTCTCTCTCTCTCTCTCTCTCTCTCTCTCTCTCTCTCTCCCGCCCTCTCTCTCTCGCTCTCTCTCTCTCTTTTTCTTTTTTTTTCTCTCTTTGTATGTTTCTATCTGTTTCCTCTCTCTCTCTTCTCCCTCCCTCCCTCCCTTTCTCCTTTCCTGTGTAT
>QLTV01003425.1:196627-207827 GCA_003457575.1 Thermophis baileyi
ACATAGATAGATAGATAGACAGCTAGATCGACACACAGATAGATAGATAGATAGATAGATAGATAGATAGATACATCCTATCTTTTTCTTTTGCCACAAGTCATTCTATTTCTATATGCATATTTCTATAATCTATATTTTTGTAATTTGTGATTTTTCTCCAGTTCTTTCTCTTCTATTGTGCTGGGTTTTTGTTTTTTTTTTTAAAAAATGATTATTATTATTTCACTAAGTACAAAAAGCTGGGGCTGATGTCAAACTACACGTTTCATCTTTTTTTTCCCCTTCGCTGAAATTTGCACCAGATGCCAATGGATGGACAAATCAGTTTAGGGAAATCCCTCTCCTGTTACTGCCCCAGTGAAGAATCCAAGAAGTTTCACTTACAAAACACACAGTTCTCTTTTTTGGATGTAAAACACATAGATGGTGTTTTAAAAGCGTAAAGCAACAGTGGTGCTCCTACAGCAGACATGTGGGGTCTGCTATAGTAGCACTATATATATATAGTATATAGTATATATATATATATATAGCACCCCAGAGTATCAATATGCAGGGTCCACTCCACAAACTCTATTTACCACAAGTCAAAGAAGTAACCACATTGCAAACAGTGCTCCATTCTTCATAAGAGTGAGTTCAGCAAGTACTACATCCCTGGCTTCACATACACTCCTTAAATACAATTGTATGATAAGCCATGTACCTCCTCATTCGAGAAACCATTTTGGTGTAGTGGTGAAGGCACCAGGCTAGAAAGTTCTCCATGTTAGGCATAAAGCCAGCTTGGTGACCTTGGGCCAGTCCCTCTCTCACAGCCCTAGGAAGAAGGCAATGGCAAACCACTTCTGAAATCTTGCCAAGAAAACTACAGGGACTTGTCTAGGCAATCGTCAAAAGTCAACACGGACTCGAAGGCACACACAACCACACCTCCTCATTCACCAAATCCTTCCCACAGTTTGCCATCCTCTGATCTTACTTTTGGCTCCTTCCCGGTGCTTGTCCCACTTAAATTCTGTCAACTTCTAGAACTTCTTTAGATCCTTCTTACCTTCTTCCCCTTATCCCACCAAATGTCCTCTGTAAGTTTTGGTTTCTTTCACCATTCCAGACACTCGAGCGTCTACCTTCAACAGTCCGCCTTCTTTGGGATCTGAGGCATTTCTGCTTCTGACAGATGGTAAAAAAAAAAAAAAAAAAAAACCTCGCTGAAACTTCTGCTTCCACCAGGAAATACAGACCTACCACACAAACTAGAAGTGGACAAGCAGATGTTTCCACTCAGCCACAAGGCTGAACTAAATAGGCCTGAGTACAGTATGTGTCTGCCTGTAGGAGGGGAAGTTGCTGTGTTCATTTTCACCAGAAAACTTGGCCTCGTTTCACTGCATGTTTAACCAGGTCAGTAGAAGCAATGTAAGGGTATTATGAAACGTCAAGAAGGGGCTCTAATGTTCAAGTCAATCAACTTCCAACAGGTTAGATTTAGCCCCACCACAGGGTAAAACTAATTCTACTCGCCCAGCTATGCCACTTTAGTTGTCCCAAAAAGCAGAACTGGAAAGAAAAAACAAGGGAAAAACAAACTTCTCCATTATAGAATGGCCATTTTTAAAAAAAAATTATTAAAGTCTTATCATAGTAAAAAAAAAACGAATACAGGTAGCCCTAGACTAGTTCATTTAGTAACCATTCGAAGTTACAACAGCACTGAAAAAAAATGACTTATGACCATTTTTCACACTTAGGACCATTGTAGCATCCCCAGGGTCACCTGACTCGCAGTCGGATGCTTGACAAGTGACTCACATTTATGATGGTTGCAGTGTCCCTGGAGTCACGTGATCCCCCTTTGCGACCTTCTGGAAAGCAAAGTCAATGGGGAAGCCAGATTCACTTAACAGCCGTGTTACTAATTTAACAACTGCAGTGAATCGCTTAATGCAGGGGTGTCAAACTCAAGGCCCGGGGGCCAAAGCCGGCTCCCTGGGTGCTTAGATCTGGCCCACGGCGCTACCCTAGAAACAGTGAAGGACCGGCCCATGGTGCTTCTGCCAGCGAAAATGGAGCTCAATATGCGCCCCCCACCCCCGAGCTCTGTTTTTGCTGACAGAGGGTTGCAGGAGGCCGTCGCAGCCGAAAACGGAGCTTGGGAGCCCCTTTTTGCTGACAGAGCGCTCAGGCCACCACAAGCGCCCACGACACGAGTGATGTCGAGCTGGCCATGCCCACCCGGGCCACGCCTACCCCGGTCCCCCGAGGTCAAATACATCCCTGATGCGGCCCTCAATGAAATCAAGTTTGACACCCCTGGCTTAATGAATAGGGCAAGAAAAGACATAAAATGGGGCAAAACTCACTTAACAAATTTCTCTGTGGCCATAGGTTAAGAAAAATATAAAGAAAAAGAGAAAAGGAAAAAGTACAGAAGAGGATACAGTTAAAAGAAAGAAAGAAAAAGATAAAGAAGCAACTTTTGCCCTTCTTTAAGAGCAGTTGCAAACTAATTATCCTGCCTTCCTCCTTAATGTTACAATAATTCCCTTATCCCCTTATTCATTCCCTTTTCAATCCTCAAATTCCACAAATCACTGTTTTAGTTTTTCCAGTGTTCAGCAAACAGTCTATGAAAGGTTTGCAGTCTTTTATAAAAGTACTTATTTTTAGTGCCTGACAAACAGTTCAGTTTTTCCATCTCAGCTAGTTCTGTCAGCTTCACAATCCGTTCCTCCATAATGAGTATTTCAGTGTTTCTCCATCCTTGTGCATATAATAATCTTGCTGCAATGACCATATATAAAATCAATCTTAAGTAAGTCTTTGCTAATAGGCTATCCGTAACTCCCAATAAGAAAAGTTCTGGTTTCATCTCAACAATATTAGTAATTATATTTACTAATTATTATAAATTACTAATTATAAATTATAAATAAATTATAAATTACTAATTACTAGAATCAGTAATATACTCTGTGTTATGTAGTAATCTTCAGTACTCTTTGTAGAATTGCCATAGAAGAGAATATCTGTAGCTCAGGGTTGAACTGTGAATTCTCTCTGAGCTTGGTTGATTGCCCACAGACCAGGGGTGGGTTCTAACTTACCTCGCTACTGGTTCGCTTCCTCCCACGCCACATGGGCGCGCATGCACTTCGCGCGCGCATGCGCAGTGCCAAAAAATCCAAAAAAATCCCCCCCCCAAAAAAAGCTGAAAACAAGATGGCGGCACATGCGCAATGCCAGCAACTCGGCTTCTGCGCATGCGCAGAAGAAAAAAAAATTCCAAAAAAAATTCTTAAAAAAAAAAAAAAGATGGCGGCGTCCACGAACCGGCACCGACCGAACCGGCTTCATGACATCACCAGCGGGTTGCTACCGGTTCGTGCGAACCGGTCTGAACCTGCAGGAACCCACTTCTGCCACAGACGTTTCATTACCTGACTAGCTAATTTCATCAGTGCTAGTGAGTGTGGGGTTTGCTCTCTGTTTATATACAGCAACTTGTAGCTTCTTTTTCACCAAATGTAATAATTATTTTAATGCCACTGTTATTGTTATTTTTTAATTTTGATTGCAACTACACAGATTTTAATGTTGTGTTTTATCATTAGTATTGTTTAATTGCTTAGAGCAGCTTACATGAGTGCTCAGAGAAGCAGAAGGGGTACACTTTTGACAATAGAAATATATACATTGAATGCAAAACTTCCCATCCAAAGCAGAATTTGCTATGTGGAACGATCAAATAGACCAGTCTTTCTCAAACTTGGCACTTCGAAGATGTGTGGATTTCAACTCCCAGAATTCCCCAGCCAGCACCTGTACCTCTAGTTTGCTTATCTGAGGTAGGGTGAAAGACATCTAAACCAGGGATTTTCAAACTTTTTCAGGCAACAAAACCTGTTAAGAAAAAAAATCAGTGGATCCCCCAACCAAGAGGCAATGATCTAGGGCAGTGACGGCTAACCTTTTTGGCACCGAAACTGGAGCCCACACGCGTGTGCGCCGGAGCGCCGGAACCCGGAAGAGAGCAGCTGGCCAGTGCGCATGTGCGTGGTGGCCAGCTGCTCTTCTGGCTTCTGTCGTGCGCATGCGCACCGGACCAGCTGTCCGGTGTGCATGTGTGCGGTGGAACCCAGAAGAGCAACTGGCCGCCGCACGCATGGCCACAGAGAGGGCTCTGCATGCCACCTCTGGCACATGTGCCATAGGTTCGCCATCACGGATCTAGGGATAGCAAATTGGCTATGTTTGAATGAATTTCTGCTTTCATCTATCCTGAAAACCCGTCAGGTTCTCACTGAAAGTTAGGGTACATGTAGTCCAGTGGTGGGATTCAATTTTTTTTACTACCGGTTCTGTGGGCGTGGCTTGGTGGACGTGGCTTGGTGGGCATGGCTTGGTGGGCGTGGCAGGGGAAGGATACTGTAAAATCTCCATTCCCACCCCACTCCAGGGGAAGGTTACTGCAAAATCCCCATTTCCTCCCGATCAGCTGGGACTCGGGAGGCAGAGAATAGATGGGGGCGGGGCCAGTCAGAGGTGGTATTTACCGGTTCTCCGAACTACTCAAAATTTCCGCTACCGGTTCTCAGAGCAACTGCGGGAACCCATTTCATATTTCAAGCTGTCATAATATCACTCAGTGTGCTTTGGCTTGCATGTACCACACAATAAGAGCCGAGGTGGCGCAGTGGTTAGAGTGCAGTACTGCAGGCTACTTCAGCTGACTGCTAGCTGCAGTTCGGCGGTTCAAATCTCACCGGCTCAAGGTTGACTCAGCCTTCCATCCTTCCGAGGTGGGTAAAATGAGGACCCAGATTGTTGGGGGCAATATGCTAACTCTGTAAACCGCTTAGAGAGGGCTGTAAAGCACTATGAAGCGGTATATAAGTCTAAGTGCTATTGCTATTGCTAATTGAATCGAACGCTTCTGTTGCTAAGTGAGAGATTTATGAAGTGACTTTTGCCCCATTTTACAACCTTTCGTGCCACAGATATTAAGTGAATCACTGCAGTTATTAAGTTAGTGACACGGTTGTTAAGTGAATCCGGCTTCCCCATTGACTTTGCTGCAACGGTTGTAAGCATGAAAACTGGTCATAAGTCACTTTTTTCACTCCGGTTGTAATTCTGAACAATCACTAAATGAACTGTTGTAAGTCGAGGACTACCTGTTCTACGGAAGACAGCTTGAAAACCCCTGGTCTAGTCCTTTGAATAAGATCTACTTTCTGCCAGTGGTTTCAGTTACTGTTTGCAGGACGATAGGCAGAAAAAGTTAGATTTTAGTAACAGAGTCACGCATACCTCGGTTAGGGATATATGTAACTGGTTTGACAGCTCAACAATTCAACACCAAAGAATTGTTTTATAACCACATTCACAGCTATAAACCTGTGTTTGATTTCACATCGTGCACAGAAACCTGGACCGGAAATTTTTCAGTGCTCAGAATTTACCTCAGAAAAGTTTTCCCTTCAAGCTGAATATTTCTAGCAGGGCTACCCGATTCTGTAACAGCTTTGTTCCCTATGCCTTCCGTCTGGTAAACTCGCACGATTCGTTTTTCTCACCATGTACATGTATACATCCGGACTAGACTGTGTTGTTTCTCTGTGTCATATAATATATATGGGTATACGCAAAATTTATTTACTTATTTATTTTGTCATGGTTATGGAGTGTATATTGGAGGTGGTGACCCTTTGAGAGCTGTCTGCAAGGAAATTTCATTTTTAGTGTATGCTGATGAGTGTACATTTAAAGTGACATTAAAGTTATTCTAAGTTCTAAGTCTAATTTGCTTTTTCAGGTGTTTGTTCTGTTGAGTCAAGGGGATTTTAATGATCTGATTCCAGTGGTTGGGAGAGAGGAGAAGGACGAAGCAGCTAGAGAACCACAGCACAAGGAGGATATTTTTTTAAAAAATAAAATAAAATTACTATAATATAAAATACAAACAAAAATAAAGATGATAGGGATGGCGGAAAGGGGAAGAAAGGGGAAAGAAAAAAGTGAAGGACTTCCAACTTTTTTCAGCAAAGTACAGAATAGAATTACAGCCTTTCAACTTTTTATGTTATCAACTTAACAAATACTAGCCATTCAACAAGGATATTCATATTGGGTGCTGTAGTTTGAGACTATATTAAGCAGCAGGTTGGAGACAAGGCTCTACAGGTAATCCTCGACTTACAACAGTATCCATTCATGAACATTGTTGTTGTTGTTAGTTGCGAAGTCGTGTCCGACCCATCGCGACCCCATGGACAACATTCCTCCAGGCCTTCCTGTCCTCTACTGTCCCCCGGAGTCCATTTAAGCTCACGCCGACTGCTTCAGTGACTCCATCCAGCCACCTCATTCTCTGTTGTCCCCTTCTTCTTTTGCCCTCAATCGTTCCCAGCATTAGGCTCTTCTCCAGTGAGTCCTTCCTTCTCTTTAGGTGGCAAAAAGTATTTGAGTTTCATCTTCAGGATCTGGCCTTCTAAAGAGCAGTCAGGGTTGATCTCATCTAGGACTGACCGGTTTGTTCGCTTTGCAGTCCAAGGGACTCGCAGGAGTCTTCTCCAGCACCATAGTTCAAAGGCCTCAATTCTTTGGCGCTCAGCCTTCCTTATGGTCCAACTTTCGCAGCCATACATTGCAACTGGGAAAACCATAGCCTTGACTATAGGCACTTTTGTTGGCAGGGTGATGCCTGTGCTTTTTAGTATGCTGTCTAGATTTGCCATAGCTTTCCTCCCCAGGAGCAAGCGTCTTTTAATTTCTTGGCTGCAGTCCCCATCTGAACATTAGCTTTGAAGAAGCAGGATAGGAAGCAGGACACTTTTGAACTTTGGTGTTGGAGAAGATTCTTGAGAAAAGCATGGACAGCTAAGAAAACAAACCAATGGATCATCAATGAACCCAGAGTTCTGACTTGAGGCACATATGACCAGGCTCAAATTAGTCTACTTTGGACACATGACGCAAAGACCCAGCTCTGTGGGAAAGGCTCTAATGGATGAAAGGAAAGTGAAGAAGAAGAGGACCAGCAACAAAGTGAATGGACTCAGTTACGGTGGTGATGGGGGCACCATTGGGAGACCGAAAACTGAGGTTAGCAACAGATCATAATGGAGAAAATCTAGGAATTGAAAATAACTTTATAGCACATAATTAATGAATCAAACAACCATGGCCTTTTCAGAACATCCATAATCTACTTCAGAATTACTTCGGAAGGTCAGTCCTCCTAAGGCAACATTTCTGCCTCTTGACCATCTGGAGGAGAGAGGAAAATGATCTCAATCTTTCATATCCTTCTGTGGGACATAGCAGAGTGAAGGGGAAGTGGGCACGTACACAAAGACACTTGAGCTCTTTGAATAGAAGGGGAAAATTTTTGCAGAGCGGAAATTGAGCTGGGTGGTGCCCACCACAACAGAAGAGTTGTGGGCTCACACCTGGTGGGAGGTTTTGCTCCAGTGGACCTGAGAGGCAACTTGGCCACAACAGTTGCTCCTCAGGGAAAAGCTCAAAAAAGAAAAGGCTCTAGATGTCTCTTCCACCCAGCTTGAAAGCTCAGGAGGAAGTCAATTGTAGAATGAAATGGGAAACAATAGAAGATTGGAAGTCATGGCCAAACAAGAATTCCAGTCTCCTAATCAATTAACAGAGTATCTAAACGTGTGAGCACAAATGAGCTTTCAAGAGCCTCCACTATTTTGCAAGGTAGGTTTTGCCAATCTGATACCCTCCAAATGTCTTATTCTGTCTAGGAATATTCGGCTTGTAGTCCCAATACACCTGAAGGACGCCATACTCTTAACCTATCCCAGGGGTCGGCAACCTGCGGCTCTGGAGCTGCATGCGGCTCTTTGGGCCCCTTGCTGTGGCTCCCTGTCCCATCTCTGGCTGGCCTCACCCTCCCCTCCCTCACCTGGCCTGAGAAGGTAAGGGCAACAGCGGGAATGGAGAAGTGGCCAGGGCTGATTCTCTGGCACTGGTTGAGAAACATAGCCACCCCCGGTGGAGGCTTCCCTTCTGGTGACCCTCCTCCCCCTCTCGCGACTCCCTGGCTGGCTATGGCAGGGCCAGGAGGGTGCACATACGCAAGGAGACCCTCCTTCTGGAAGCCGCGGAGCCGCGAGAACCCTCCTTCTGGAAGCAAGAAGCCGCAGAGGGCGGGCGGCTTCTCGCTTAACGAGGGTCTTTGGATGTGGTGTCTCTCCTGCCCTAAGGATCTAGCCATCACCTTGCCATGCCCCCCCCCGCATGAGAGGAGAAGGAGAGGGAGGAGGGTCGCGGGGGCCTTAGTGCAGGAGCGAAGCGGCCCTGTACCTGCCTTCGCACCACATTTACGCGTAAGGCAGCCTTCGCTTCCTGCAGCTTCGGGCTGGAGCTTACACCCTCCCCACTCAGCCGAAGAGATGTGGAGGTGGAGTGGACACAGCAAGGCGATGGCTGGATCCTTAAGGCAGGAGAGAAGCCGCATCCAAAGACCCTCCTTAAGCGAGAAGCCGCTCCGCGAGAACCCTCCTTCTGGAAGCAAGAAGCCGCAGAGGGCGGGCGGCTTCTCGCTTAACGAGGGTCTTTGGATGTGGTGTCTCTCCTGCCCTAAGGATCTAGCCATCACCTTGCCATGCCCCCCCCCACATGAGAGGAGAAGGAGAGGGAGGAGGGTCGCGGGGGCCTTAGTGCAGGAGCGAAGCGGCCCTGTACCTGCCTTCGCACCACATTTACGCGTAAGGCAGCCTTCGCTTCCTGCAGCTTCGGGCTGGAGCTTACACCCTCCCCACTCAGCCGAAGAGATGTGGAGGTGGAGTGGACACAGCAAGGCGATGGCTGGATCCTTAAGGCAGGAGAGAAGCCGCATCCAAAGACCCTCCTTAAGCGAGAAGCCGCCCGCCCTCCATGGCTTCTCGCTTCCAGAAGGAGGGTTCTCATGGCTCCGCGGCTTCCAGAAGGAGGGTCTCCCCGCGCATGCGCACCCTCCTGGGAAAGAGAGATGGAGAGAGAGGGAAAAGAGAGAGAGAGAGATACCTGTTTCCCATAGAAAAGAAAACATAAGAGCCACAAAACCTGGGTAGGCATGGCTGGGGGGGTCATGTGACTCGGTGGGAGTGAGTGACATCGAGTTGGTCATGCCCACCCAGGTTTTGTGGCTCCAGGTGTTTTGTTTTCTCTGGGAAATGGGTCCAAATGGCTCTTTGAGTTTTTAAGGTTGCCGACCCCTGACCTATCCACTCTCAATCTCACCATCCTGGTGGAGAAGAACTACTGGAAAATGCTAATGGCTTAAGGCAGTCACAAAAGTCTAGTCTTTCTGTTTTTCAACTTTCAGGCTGTGTTGTCTAATTTACAATGTATATGGGAATCAGCACCCTAGGAACATGTACATACAGGTAGTCCTCGACTTACAACAGTTCGTTTAGTGACCGTTTGAAGTCAGGGGTGGGTTCTAACTTACCTCGCTGCCGGTTCACTTCCTCCCACGCCACGTGGGCATGCGTGCATTGCTGAATTTCCAGCTTCTGTGCATGCGCAGAAGCGAAAAAGAAGATGGCGCCGCTGATGGCGCCACCGAGAGAGCCGGTTCGGGGGCGTGTCCAGCCGGCCATCGCTGCCGGTTCAGCGAGCGGGGGGAAATTCCCACTACCGGTTCTAAAGAACTGGTCCAAACCGGCAGGAACCCACCTCTGTTCGAAGTTACAACAGCACTGAAAAAATGAGTTATGACCATTTTTCACACTTATGACCATTGTAGCATCCCCAGAGTCATGTGATTTACATTCAGCTGCTTGACAACTGACCCACATTTATGACGGTTGCAGTGTCCCGGAGTCATGCGATCCCCTTTTGCGTCCTTCTGACGAGCAAAGTCAATGGGGAAGCCAGATTCACTGAACAATCGTGTTACTAATTTAACAGCTGCAGTGATTCACTTAACAAATAGGGCAAGAAAAGTCATAAAATGGGGCAAAACTCACTTAACAAATTTCTCACTTAACAACCTAAATTTCGGGCTCAGTTGTGGTCGTAGGTTAAGGACTACCTGTATTTCTATGTTTGTGAATCTATATGGTGGCACAGTGGGTAGAATGCAGTATTGCAGGCAAAATCTGCCCACAGTCAAGAGTTCGATCCTGACCGAATCAAGGTTGACTCAGCCTTCCGTCCTTCTGAGGTGGGTAAAATGAGGACCCAGATTGTTGGGGGCAATATGCTGACTGCTTAGAGAGGGCTGTAAAGCACTGTGAAGCAGTATATAAGTCTAAGTGCTATTCAGAGGTGGGTTCCTGCTGGTTCGGACCAGCTCTATAGAACCGGTAGCGGGAATTTCCCCCCGCTCGCCGAACTGGCAGCGATGGCGGGCTGGATACCCCTCCAAACCGGCTCTCTCGGCAGCGCCATAGGTGCCGCCATCTTGGTTTTTGCTTCTGCGCACGCGCAGAAGCTGTTTTTTAGCTGGGTTTTTTGCACTGCGCATGTGCGTGCGCAAGGCACGCACGCCCGCACGGCGCATGAGGAAGCGAACCGGCAGCGAGGTAAGCCAGAACCCACCCCTGGTGCTATTGCTATTCAGCAGAGAACTGCCAGGTTCAGCCAATCATTGCTTGTTCTTTTTGGCCAACAACTGGGCTAAGAGAACTGTCAGCCTTTCAGTGTGTGTGTTTTTGTGTTTGTTATGATGGCAAATTTCTGTTGTCTTCCAAACTCCTAATGTTGGCATGCCGTCAGTTCTATATTTGAGTTTCTAATCTTGTCTGTAAACAGCTATAAAGAGATATTAGGAACTGCAAGGCCGGGTCAGGCTAGGTTCCCTTCCAAGGAAAACAAGGTACGAAACTGTGACATGCTGCCACTTCCAAAACAACATATTTCCTATCCAGAGATACAAGCCATTGGCAGAGGGATATATCAAAATTGCCTACGAGTAAAAATCCCTGATTGTGACTTCCAGAGCTCAGTGAGGAAGACTCAGCTCATCTCACTACATAGTCTGTCCTTTGTTCAGAACAGAATAAACCGAGTTGGAAGGGCCCTTGGAGGTCTTCTAGACCAGCGGTTCTCAACCTGTGGGTCGCGACCCCTTTGGGGGTTGAACGACCATTTCACAGGGGTCGCCGTGCGCGCTAGCTCGCCATCTTGGTGCCACCGTCACTGCAGGGGTGAAATGCTCCCAGTTCGGCCATGTCTGCGGGTC
>QLTV01003425.1:225327-236038 GCA_003457575.1 Thermophis baileyi
TATATATTTTGACCAATCTGTCTACAAAATTTCTTTTTCCAACCTCAGAAAGACTGGTTTTTCAAGTACAATATTTTTCCAACACATCATTACTTTCAAGAACACATGCTAATGATATTAGAGAATCAGTGATGACACATTTCATCATAGGAACATACAATGAGTCATGTGGTCTACAGTGATTACAGTGAAGGAACTGGACTGAAGTTGACTGCTGGAATCAGGAAATACATAATGTAAATTGACTCTGTTAATGGACAAGGGGGAAAAGAAGCAGACAATTTACAAGGTCACAAAAGGTTCCCCCCCCTTTTTGTATTGTATACATTTAAGTTTTGTTTCATTGTATGAAAACACTACATTCAATTTTTTCCTTCAAATGATACCAAAGCTCACTTATTCCTCCATCAAGTCGTTTCTCAATCTTGGACTTGAATGAGAAAGTATTTCAGTCAACTTCTCTATTCCACATATGGAGGAAATTCTTTTGAAATGCTCAAATAAAAGTCATGTTACTGACATAAAAGGTTGCTACACCAGCTGTAGACAACATAACTCAGTGTATGTTCCTAGGGTGAAGTAGCTAGTGATACATTGGGATGGCCTGCTAGAAATAATTTATTCATGGTGGTTTATTATTCACTGTGATTAGCAAGATGCATGTTCTAGCAACATCTGATGAAATAGCTACAGAACAATACATCGGGGAGAACTTTTGAAATGGGTTTTAACCAGGGGTGGGTTCCACTTACCTTCCCTACCAGTTCGCATCGCGACAGTATACACTGAGAGCATATGCACCAAAGACAAATTCCTTGTGTGTCCAATCACACTTGGCCAATAAAGAATTCTATTCTATTCTATTCTATTCTATTCTATTCTATTCTATTCTATTCTATTCTATTCTATTCTATTCTATTCTATTCTATTCAAACAAGAATCTGAATTACTAATGGTCAAAGCAAATTGGTGTTAGATAAGAGTCAACGGAATTCAAGGCGGGCTGGACTTAGATCTCTTGTGGGCATGTAGGGATTCCAAACTTATAACACGCTTGACTCCTTCCTCGGGCTCACCCTGATCATCTCCTATATCTACAAGGAAAATGATTTTCCTAGCAGCTATGAACACCCTTCTTGGGTAGGAAATATGGCACTGTTTTTCAGTATCCAGTAGACTCGCTTAGATGTAGCAGACTTTTTCATCTGGACATATCTTAGAGTGCTTTATAGTTTTTTTTTAAATCTTATGTTTGGTCACAGTGGTTCTGTTCTGTTATTACTCACATATTGTATACAATTCTGAAACTCAAGAAAAATGATGAGCGGTATGCAAATGTTTAATACATAAATCACAAGTTCCTGGTCACATTTATCTTGAAAGATTCCTTTTTGTTCTGGATTTCCCTTGCCATCACTCATTCTCTTTCTAAATTGTTGGCTTTTGTTGTTCAGAGAACTTACATAAAGTACTTTTTTAAAGTCAGTCAGAGGACTGCTTCATTATTAAACAGTGGACCAGCTTGTGTTGCAGAGTTGTGGACAAAATGGACAACCATTTGTCTGAGGAAGTATAACTATTCCTGCTTTGAGTAGAGTTTGGACAAGAAGACCTCCAAGGTCCCTTCCAACCTATAATTCTAAGAAAAGCTTTTGGGCTTCTGGAATTTTCCTTTCCTTTCCTTTCCTTTCCTTTCCTTTCCTTTCCTTTCCTTTCCTTTCCTTTCCTTTCCTTTCCTTTCCTTTCCTTTCCTTTCCTTTCCTTTCCTTTCCTTTCCTTTCCTCTCCTCTCCTCTCCTCTCCTCTCCTCTCCTCTCCTCTTTCCTTAATTTTCCTTTCCTTTCCTTCCCTCCCCCCTTTCTCTTCCTTCTTTCCTTTCCTATTCAATTTTTCCTTTCCTTTCCTTTCCTTTCCTTTCCTTTCCTTTCCTTTCCTTTCCTTTCCCTTCCCTTCCCTTCCCTTCCCTTCCCCTTTTTTTCCTCTCTTTTTTCTCATTTAGTTGTTCTTGTTCTGAAAAGTGTCACAGATGTGAAAGGGAACCACCCAAAATATGATTCAAAATTTAAAGTGATTTGAGAGATCAATGTTTCAGGAGAGAAAATCTAACTTAGTATAGAATTTATGCTGGGAACAATATTCTGTCCTTGAATCTTTTATACTCTTAAACACGTCCTGGCTGCTCCCCTAGTTATTCTATCGACTGTATTAATAATTTACAGTAAACCTCAATTTAACAACAGTTTGTTTAATGATTGTTCAAAATTACAACAGCACTGAAAAAAGTGACTTATGACTATTTTCACACTTATGACCATTACAGCATCCTCATGGTGATCAAAATTCAGACACCTGGCAACTGGCTCATATTTATGACGGTTACAGTGTCCCGGGGTCATGTGATCCCCTTTTGCAAACTTCTGACAAGCAAAGTCAATGGGGAAGCCAGATTCACTTAACAACCGGGTTACTAACTTATCAACTGCAGTGATTCGTTTAACAGCAGTGGCAAGAAAGGTCCTAAAATGGGACAAAACTCACTTAACAACAGAAACTTTGGGCTCAACTGTGATCATAAGTTGAGGACTACCTGTATTATTGTTTTTCTAATGCTGCTGATAGGATGGTTTCCTTGACTGCACATGATAGGCAGTGGTGGGTTGCTACCGGCTTTACAACCAGTTCGCTGAGTGCGCGCTTTGCTGCGCGCTTCGCTGCACGCACGTGCGCAGTTCAGAGGAAATAGAACTTCCGTGTTGCAAACTAGGCAAGGAGCATGGAAAACAGCTGCGGAGCGGCAGTTCAATCTGCCGCCCCTGATCAGCTGGGCTTCGGAAGCAGAGATAAAGGTCAGTATAACCCAGGGGCGAGCGGGAGGGCCCACTTTCACGGATACAGAGAACCGGTTCTGTCTCGGCTTGGAGTCAGAACTACTGGTTCTAAAGAACTGGTCCGAACCGGCAGCAACCCACCACTGATGATAGGTGATTAAATTGGGACCACACTGGGTAAAATGCCTGGTGTGAACTTATAGGCTTCCAAAACATTTCTGGCAACCTGTTGCAATTACTTCAGTCTAGCTGACAGCAAAGCCGGCTATCTTTGAAGGTGATATATGATTTGGTCCTCAATGTGTACCTCTCAAAGTTTAATAGTAACATTGATACTGTACTAGGAAGAACAAAGTTATTTATTTGTCCAGTTATAGGTCATTAAACATAATTGCACAGCTGAAACCTCAGTACGGACAATGACTCCAATACCAGAATGTATAAACCATCATATCGGTCTTGGATGGTGCACAGTGTTAATCTTAAGTACATTCCTTCAATATTTCTGGGATAAACAAAGCAACATTGTCAAAGATATACTGATTTTGATCTTACTCAGGTCAAAACTGCAAGGGCATAGAAGCCATTAAGCAAGAAGAAAATGTAACTCTTGGGGCTGTGTAAATAAAGCATCCCAGCATGTAATGATAATTTCTTGGACAGCAATTAATTAGCAGATTGTAAGGACAAAAGTGTATGTATATACTTTTAAGTAAAAGCAGGACTGTAAGAGCCAGGAAAAATACTGTTTTAAATCACAAAAAAAGATCTTTTCATAACATGGCTTTCTTTTCAGTGGTAAAAATAAAACAGTATCTTCTCATTTTCCTATATTTTGGTTTTAGGTAGACAAAACAGCATTACTCAGAGAAAGAGATTAGAGCACTGGATAATTGTAACAACAAAGAGGGGAGAACAGAACAGAACAAAATAACAGAGTTGGAAGGGACTTTGGAGGTCTTCTAGTCCAACCCCCTGCTTAAGCAGGAGACCTGGTATACCATTTCAGACAAGTGACTGTCCAGTCTCTTCCTAAAAGCCTCCAGTGATGGAGCACACACAACTTCTGAAGGGAAGTCGTTCCACTGGTTAATTGTTCTCACTGTTAGGAAAATTTTCCTTAGTTCTAGGTTACGTCTTTCAATCCATTGTTTCTTGTTTTGCATTCTGGTGCTTTGGAGAATAGCTTGACTCCCTCTTCTTTGTGGCAGCCCCTCAAATACTGGAACACTGCTATCATGTCACCCCTAGTCCTTCTTTTCACTGGACTAACATACTCAGTTCCTGAATATGTGTTCAAAAGGAGTTGAACATAGAAGTCCATAAAAGAATGTCTGAATTTGCAAGATGGCAAGGATAGTGTTACAATGCAAACCCCATCCCATTTGGGGTATATGATGGGACACATACAAACCCCCCCCCCATCTTGTTAAATTTTATCTGAATATTTTATTTTAGGAAATAAAATGGGGTTCCCAACCTTTTCTATACCCCACACCCCTAGAACACTTCTGATATATTCTCGCACCCCTTACAAAAGTAAATACCTGGTTTGAATTATGCATATACACTATAATGTTGAAACTTCTAAACCCAAGTTTTCGCATCCCTTGGAATATCGTCTCACACCCCCCCCCCGGTTGGGAACCCCTGGTTCCAGGGGTAGGCTTCAAAAATTTTAGCAAGGGGTTCTCTGCCTGGTTGCTGGGTGGGCGTGGTCATGGTGGGCGTGGCCTAGTCAGGTGAAAAACGGCCCAACGGCCCAACCGGAAGTTTGTTCCCGAACTTCCGGTAGGCCCGTTTTTTGCCGTCCCTGAGCCTCCGTGCATGCCCTGCACTTACCTGCATCCAAAACGGGCCGTGTGGGGACTCCTGGGAGGGTGGGGTGGGTGGGGCAGGGCCATCCAGGAGTGGGATTTGGGGGTTCTCCAAACTGCACAGAATCTTAGCTAGAGGTTCTCCCGAACCCCTGTGAACCCCCAGCAGCCCACCCCTGCCTGGTTCATAATAATTATATGATTAAAGTTCTTCATCATCCATCCCACCTAAGTGACTCTGGGCGGTTTACAATAGATAATAAAGCCACATAAATAAAAGCTTAGCTTAAAAACAGAGTTAAAAACAAGTCACAAGTAAAAATAAATCAGGTTAATCGGGTTTTATTTTATATTAAGATTTACTTAGCCATCATCCTATGTACCATAACCCTGGGACTACAAACAACAAGAAAAGCAAGAAAAGAGAACCCCATTTAAAAAACTCTCAGTATCCCCAAACATACCACATCCCTATATGTCTACAAACAGTTCTTCTGGGCTTCAGTCTCACTCTATCCCAAGATCTGTGGGAAGGGTCAACTCTTCAGGGCATTCCCAAAGGCAAGGAGAGTGGGGGTCCTCCTAGATCCTATGGAGAGTGTGCTCCAAATAATACCTATGTCCCATCAGATGGCAACATGTAAAGGAAGGCACCTAGAACACACCCACTTGGAACAAGTGGTTCAAGCAGATACAAATAGGGAGATGTGGTTTCACAAATAACCTGGCCCCGGGTCATTCAGGACTTCAAAGGTGATGCCCAGCACCTTGAATTACATCAGGAAAGAAATTTGAATATTGGATATTGTGGTAAGAAACTGGAATTCAGGAACTTGTAGAATGATACAGTTGTATTGTGAGCCATCATACTATGTGTGGTTGCATGTCCTACTCAGAGGTGGGTTCCTACCTGTTCTATCCGGTTCTTTAGAACCATTAGTAAACCGGCAATGACGTCACGGAGCCGGTTCTGTCGGTGTCTCTGTGGGTGCCGCCATCTTGGATTTTGCTTCTGCGCATGCGCAGAAGCTATTTTTTTATTGCTGCGGGGGGTGGGGCGCACCTGGCGTGACCCTGAGCGAACTGGCAGCAAAAGGATCCAGAACCCACCCCTGGTCCTACTTGTCCTCTTGAAAAGCTTGGACCTGCCACAAGAGTTTGATTTCAACCCACTTAATTCCTAATCAGCATGGTCCTGGTTGGCTCTCATAGCAATGTTCCAGTATTTGAGGGGCTCCTACAAAGGCAAGGGGGTCAAACTATTTTCCAAAGCACCAAAAGGCATGATGAGAAACAAGACAAGGTGGAAGCTAACCAAGGAGAGAAGCCACCTGGAATTAAGGAGAAATTTCCTGTCAGTGAAAACAATTAATCAGTGGAATCATTTGCCTTCAGAAGTTGTGGGTGCTCCATCACTGAAGGCTTTCAAAAAGAGACTGGACAACCATTTGTCCGAAATGGTGTAGTAGGGTCTCCTGCTTGAGAAGAGAGTTGGACTAGAAGGCCTCCAAGGTCCCTTCCAACTCTATTATTCTATGTTCTGTGTATTGTGTATTGACCTTTGCACAGGTTCGCCTGGTGCACCAATTGCGACCCTACTTGGATCAAGAGGCTCTCCTCACAGTCACTCATGCCCTTGTCACCTCACGGTTAGATTATTGCAACACGCTCTATATGGGGCTACCCTTGAAGAGTGTTCGAAGACTACAGTTGGTCCAGAATGCGGCTGCGCGAGCTGTCATGGGTGTACCTAGGTACACCCATATTACACCAATTCTCTGTGAGCTGCACTGGCTGTCTATTGGTCTCCGGGCACAATTCTAGGTGTTGGTTATTACCTTTATAGTCCTATATGGCACAGGGTCAGTTTATTTGTGGGACCACTTCTCCTTGAGGGATCTACCATCCTACCAGGTTATAGAATGACCACACTCCAGATCCTCTACCTTAAATGCACGGGTGAAATTCAAAATTTTTCCCTACCGGTGCTGTGGGTGTCTGCTGGCCTTCCGGAAAGCCGTGAAGACCTGGCTGTTCCGGCAGGCTTGGGGCCGTTGATCTCGCCTCTGTAATTTGGCGAGATCCGGCCACGAAACGGTGTGTATGTGTTTTTATTTGTTGTTGAATGTTTTTAATATGTTTCTTGTTAACAGTTTTTATATTTTTATAATGTTTTTATTGTTGTAAGCCGTCCAGAGTCCTCCGGGAGTTGGGCGCCATAGAAATAAAACTAATAAAATAAAAATAAAATAAATAAATTGTGCACATCTGGATCAGTCCACCGATTAGGAAGAGCTGCAATCATAACTGAATCTATGCCTGGCCAAATATTTATACATCCGCTGCCATGTTTTCCCCTCCTGCTTAAGATAAATCAAAAATATATTACTGACATCTGTTTACATGTTCCTGTTGCCTGCTTGTAATGAGTCTTTCTTCTGCTAACAAACTTGTCTTGCTGGGAGCCAATAAAGCCATAAACAGCAAAGAATTTCATGGCACCTTTTAGGCTGTGAGATTAATTCTGGTGTTAGCTTCTCTCCATAGACCAGAGTCTCCTCTGTCACATGCATGAGAATTTACAATTGCAGAGGTCCTTGCTATAAAATTATTTGTTGGTTGTAAAGAAATAATTGAGCAGTAACTTAACAAGGCAGTTATCCCTGAGACATAATAACAACAAACTTTAAGTCCTAAATCTGTAGAACTCTGCATTTTATATTTTATCACTCTGACTTCTCACATTTGGCACCAATCTCCCTTAATGCCAAGAAAAAAAAATGGGGAAATTTAATTTTATATAGTTATTAAACACTATTTGTAGCCCGCCCTAATTTTGAAGATCGCAGGGGATGCACCACAAAGCACAATAAAACAACTGATAAAATCCAAAAAAAGAACATCCCTCTTTATTTCATTCATTTAAATGGATTATTCACCCAACTCCAATGGAATCCAATGATAATGCCTTCCCCTCTCAACCAAGGCCAAAGGGAGAGTATGGTTTTCACCTGTTTGTGCAAAGGCAAGAAGGAATGATAGTGAAAACACATCTAGGGGAAAGGTGCCTCAGACGATGATGTCCTGTCACCTAGGCCACACTCACCTGTATTTTCTTAAGGCGGCAAATTTTCAATAGTTCATCTAGAGCTGGAGGGTTTTCAACATGCTGGCTGGCGAATTCTGGGAATGGAAGTCCACACGTCTTTAAATTGCCAAGGTTGAAAAGAAAACTATTTCGCTGAGGGCTATGCAATCTCTTATCTGACTCTTATCTGAGAAGCAGCATCTCTTTGCCCCCGTCTCCCAAAGTCTTTCTCACATACCATTACATATGTAATGTCTATTGAAGCTGCAAAAGCTACTGTATTTTTCAGTCTATAAGACGCACTTCCCCCCCCCCCACACACACACACAAAAAAGTGGGTGGAAATGTCTGTGCGTCTTATAGAGCGAATGTTGCCAAAGCCCTGCCCACCCACCAGCCCCCACCCTTCGGCCTCTGCCTCCCAGCAATTTGCCTCCTTGCAGCAAATAGCAAACAGCCTGGTCAGCTTCAGCACAGCCTGATTTAGCACAAGCAGCTGATTGGCGGTTGGATCGGCCTCCCGGAATACCGACAATCAGCTGTTCCAGGCTGCAGGGATCACTGCCGCCCATCGCCGCTGCTGCCTATCGCCACCTCTGCGCACCCCATTTTTTGCCTCTGTGCACCCCATTTTTGGCCTCTGCGCACCCCATTTTTGGCCTCCACGCACCCCATTTTCAGCCTCTATGCATCTCCTTTTTGGCCTCCGTGCACCCCATTTTCGTCCTCCACATGTCCTGTTTTCGGCCCGTTCCAGGCAGCAGCAATCCCCACTGTCTGGAACGGGCCGAAAACGGGATGCACGGAGGCCGAAAGTGGGGCATGCGGAGGACGAAAACGGGGTACGTGGAGGTGGCAATAGGCGGCAGCGGCGATGGGCAGCGACGGCGGCAATGGGCAGCAGCGATCCCCACAGCCTGGAACAGCTGATCGGCGGTATCCCAGGAGGCCGATCCAACCGCCAATCAGCTGCTCGTGCTAAATCAGGCTGTGCTGAAGCTGACTAGGCTGTTTGCTGTTTGCTGCAAGGAGGCAAATTGCTGGGAGGCAGAGGCAGATTTTTTTTCTTGTTTTCCTCCCCAAAACTAGGTGTGTCTTATAGTCCGGAGCATCTTATAGTGCAAAAAATAGGGTAATTTTGTGCATATAAAATGGAAATTGATCAGGAGCCCAGGGGAACGATAGGTAGTCTTCATTTAACAACCACAATTGGGACTGGCAACTTCATTGCGAAGTAATACACTCATTAAGCAAAGCATTATGTGACCACAATAGATGTACAGCCTCATTTCCATGGCCATGGTTAAGTTAATCACCTCAGTCATTAAGTAAGATATAATGTGACCCCTGACTTGTGATTTTACTGCTGGCTTCTCTCTTGCCTCTGCTCATCAGAAGCCAGCTGGTAAGTGGGCAAAATGGCAACCAGGGACTACAGAACACTGCAGCAGTTGCAAAGGCATGCCAGTTGTGAAGTGCCCAAATCATGGTCACGTGACCTTGGGGACACTGCAATAGTCATCAAGTACTAAGACAGATCATAAGGTTACTTTTTCACTGCTCTCACAACAGTCACTAACGAGGGCAGTTGTTAAATGAGGTCTTGTCAGGAACAAGAAATCAGGAATCAGGGTTATTCAAATGAGGTCAAGTTTATTCCATGCTACCTCTCAATGAGAATCTGAACTACCAACGGTCAAGCAAATTGGCCGCAGATAAGAGTCAAGAAAATTCAAGGCGGGCTGGACTTAGATCTCTTGTGGGCACTCGAAGGGACTCGAGACTGATGACACATTTGACCCCTCCCTCAGGCTCAGCCTGGTCAAGGGCCAAAGATTATACGCCGGTGGTTTTAGTTGTGAACTGCAGGCGATGTGGTTTTGTTTTTAGTTCTTGTACAAAATTATTCCTGGGCACTGGTCTGACTTGATTAATGCTGCTTGTTCGATGGGAGTATGTACATGTTTGTGTGTGTTTATATGTACAGTATGTGATTTAACATGGTTGGATAGGTCTTGTAGTTTGAGAAAGGCCTGCTTTAAAACTCTTTCAGTGTAAACCTCTCTGTGCTGATTTTGAACAAGGAGAGTTTTGGGAGAAATTGAATTTTGTGTGCTGTATAAAGGATTGATTTGTTTCCAATATAAGCTGGAGGTTCAGGGGGCTTTTTCACAATTGTGACAGTGAATCTGCTGTGTGACATTTTCTTGGCTCGGGTTCATTATGAGTGACAATCTCTGAAGCTCTATACCAGGGGTGGGTTCCAACTTACCTCGCTGCCGGTTCGCTCCCTCCCGCGCCGCGTGGGCGCGCCTCATGGCCACGCCTCGTGGGCATGCACGCGCATGAGCAGTAACAAAAAATCCGAAAAAATTTAAAAAAATTAAAAAAAGCTGAAAAAAAGATGGCGATTGCATGCACAGTGCTGGAAGTCACCTTCTGAGCATGCTCAGAAAAAAAATTAAAAAAAATAAATAAAGCCAAAAAAAGATGGCGACCGCATGCACAGTGCCGGAAGTCAGCTTCTGCGCATGCTCAGAAGGAAAAATAAAAAAATTCAAAAAAAAATAAATAAAAATAAAAATTCAAAAAACAGATGGCGGCCCCCACAGACTGGCACCGACCGATCCGGTTCGGTGACGTCATCGTGATGTCACCAGTGGGCCGCTACTGGTTCGGGAGAGCCGGTCCGAACCGGAAGGAACCCACCCCTGCTCTATACCAGCCTGCATTTTGCCCTTTGGTCCAAGAAATAAAGATGCTACCAAGGGAGTCCAAACCTCTCTTAGGCTCAACCTGGTCATCTCCTACAGATCTACCTATCCTGGGCAGGGTGCTTTGCCCCCAAAGGAGAGCAGCTGGCAGGATCTGATGCGCCCAAACCCACTGTTTGAGTGATCTTTGCTGCAGAGAATAGAAAATAGAATAGAATAGAATAGAATAGAATAGAATAGAATAGAATAGAATAGAATAGAATAG
>QLTV01003425.1:236193-253070 GCA_003457575.1 Thermophis baileyi
AAGCAATCAAATCATACTAATAAACAATCAATATAAATCGTAAGGATACAAGCAACGAAGTTACAGTCATACAGTCATTAGTGGGAGGAGATGGGTGATGGGGACGATGAGAAGATTAATAGTAGTGCAGACTTAGTAAATAGTTTGACAGTGTTGAGGGAATTATTTGTTTAGCAGAGTGATGGCGTTCGGGGAAAAAACTGTTCTTGTGTCTAGTTGTTCTGGTGTGCAGTGCTCTATAGCGTCGTTTTGAGGGTAGGAGTTGAAACAGTTTGTGTCCAGGATGTGAAGGGGTCTGTAAATATTTTCACGGCCCTCTTTTTGACTCGTGCAGTATACAGGTCCTCCATGGAAGGCAGGTTGGTAGCAATTGTTGTTTCTGCAGTTCTGATTGTCCTCTGAAGTCTGTGTCTGTCTTGTTGGGTTGCAGAACCAAACCAGACAGTTATAGAGGTGCAGATGACAGACTATAACTTTATACAATGGAAAGAATACACAGAGACAGGAATATCAACGTTAGAAGTGTAACTTTTATAAGGACCTATTCTGAAGGCTGCGGCTTATGGAAAAGGGAAATAAAGATAAGCTTTATTTAGCATATAAAAGGAGGATGGGACAGCTTGAGTCACTTCAGCCAGTCTTCAACTGAGAGCCTGTGGCATGCGCTCTTCTGTTTCGGAGGGAGAACAAGTCAGGTAAACACTTGAATGGCACAGAAGGGTTGAGAGAGAAAAGGCCTGAGGAGATCTCATCTGACTAGCAATAGGCGGGCTATGTAGAGGTTTCCATAGGGAATGGGTCAAAAAAAAAAAAAATCAAGATGGCAGCCACAATTTTAAAAAAAGACCTACCACTTTTTTATACATATCACAAACCTTTTAAAATTCCTATGAAAAAAAATATTTGATCCAGTTTGATCCAGTGATTAAGGTGCTGACCCAGAAACTGGGAGATGGTGAGTTCTAGTCCGGCCTTAGTCATGAAAGCTAGCTGGATGACTTTGGGCCAGTCTCTCTCTCTCTCAGCCCAACGCACCTCACAGGATTGTTGTTCTGGAGAAAATAGGAACAGGAAGGTAAATACACCGTCTTGAGTTATTTCTAAAGTAATAATTAGATTGATAGATGATAGATAGATGATAGATAGATAGATAGATAGATAGATAGATAGATAGATAGATAGATAGATAGATAGATAGATAGATAGATAGATAGAGAGAGAGAGAGAGAGAGAGAGACAGAGAGAGACAGAGAGAGGGATGATAGACAGACAGACAGACAGATATAGATGATAGATAGATAGATGATAGGAGAGAGAGAGAGAGAGAGAGAGAGATGGATGGATGGACGGACGGACAGACAGACAGACAGACCAAAATTCAACCATAGTTTCAACTGGGAAATTGTGAGCATTCTAAATCAAGCCAAGTTCTAAAACTCTAGAGAATTCTTGGAAGTCTGGCTCTCTGACAAATCAGCCATCAACAGGCACATAGAGATAAACAACATCTACATACCACACAAAAGAGACAATCAAAAAGCCCCAAAAGAAAACATCTGCCCACCAGCAATGGACATCCAGATGAGCAGAGATTAACAACAAAATTAACACTAGGCCAATTATCAAGAAGTAAACAATACCAAGGACCTTGCAGTTCAGTCCTGAGCTACAACTACTGTATTCTCTTCTTTAGATGTTCTTATAAATTAAGTAGCACTGGTCTGGAAGCTAACAAGAGGACCAGAAGTGGGTTTCAGCAGGTTCTGACCAGTTCTGGAGAACCGGTAGCGGAAAATTTGAGTAGTTCAGAGAACCGATAAATACCACCTCAGACTGGCCCCGCCCCCATCTATTCTCTGCCTCCCGAGTCCCAGCTGATCGGGAGGAAATGGGGATTTTGCAGTAACCTTCCCCTGGAGTGGGGTGGGAATGGAGATTTTACAGTATCCTTCCACTGCTATGCCCACCAAGCCACGCCCACCAAGCCACACCACACCCACCAGGCCACGCCCACAGAACTGGTAGTAAAAAAATTTGAATCCCACCACTGAGAGGACATGGATACTTCTGAATTACCAAAACACTAAAAAAACAAGGCTGGAAGAATACTCATTAGACATTATTGTACAGTGTTCTCAGGGACTGATATATATTTGTGAGTCTTAATTGGAAATACTTATTTTCCACTTTTATTTTGTACAATTCCAGAGGGTGTAAAGAATGGTTCTGCTTCCTGTTTTCTCCACAACAACCTTGTTTGGTAGGTGGGTCTGAGAAACAGGGACTGACCCAAAGTCACCCAGCTGGCTTTCCTGTTTAAGGGAAGATTAGAATTTGTGGTCTTTGGTTTCTAGACTAGCACTTTAACCACTACCTCAAAATGGCTCTCAGTTCTTTTATACTACTGGATGTGTTTCAATTTCCCATTGTTTTTCTTATTGTTAAATAAAAATGATTTAAATGTGACAAATGTAATTGTAGAATATGACACCAATGCCTATGTAAGAATGGAGTTTCCTAGCATAGGAGGGAGCAGTATTCTCCTTGAGGATTCGTCTCTCTTGTTTTTTGCATAAAAAATGAAATGGAAAAGAATGAATGAGCTTTGAGAGAATAGCACCATCAACTTTAGAGTTTGCTTCTTGTTTTCTGGCCAGAAAATCACAGTATTGTTATTTTAAACCATTTTGTTTGAAAGAGGTCACCTTAAGGGGTGAAAAATTAAAGATCTCAAGGCAGGTTAGAATAATATAAAACCAATAAAATCTTGAAAGCAACAGACACCCCAAGGAGATAAAAGCTGAAAGGGTTTATTAAGCAAAACATAGTAAAAATGTAACCTTAACCACAAATCATAGTTGAGACAGAAATGTCCATAGGGAAGGCAATGGAAGCAAGCATAGCAATAGAGGATTGGGAAAAAACAGACAAAATCTCGTATCCTTGTGGTAGCTGGGAACCTCACAACCGGATTCTGACAGTCCTTTCCATCTTTTCATTTGAGTCAAACAGATGCCTGTGGGGGTATTCCTGCAGTACCCTGGTGGTTAGAATGCAGCATTGCAGGCAAACTCTGCCCACAGTCTGAAGTTTGATCCTGACGGGACTCAAGGTTGACTCAGCCTTCCATCCGTCCAAGGTTGGTAAAATGAGGACCCAGATTGTTGGGGACAATATGCTGACATTATAAACAAACAGCCCAGAGAGTGCTATAAAGCACTATGGGGTGGTATACAAGTCTAAGTGTGTTAGGATATTAAATTTAGTAGCGGGAACAGTAAAGTGTCCAAAGGGCCAAAATACACAGTTGTAGTTGAATGGTTGAAGAATGCTGGCTGATGCATGATTTGTTGCTGTGGGAATAAAGGGGGAGTTTCCCTTTCTTTTTTTCCCCCCTGCCTTTTTCTTCTGGGTATTCTGTATGCTGTTTGAATTTACCTCATGATGTTCCTGTGTCCCTGACTATCTTGTCTGCTGTAAATAAATGTTAAATATATTTATTTATTTATATAAAACTACAATTTTGTGTCAGTGTCTCTGACTTCATTTGGGCAGCCGCTACACAATTCCCTGACAAAGTACTATTGCTACTGACATTGGGGGGGGGGGAGAAAGGTGAATGTTAGAAGGCCCCAGTTCACATATGGTGGGTGACCGTAGGATTCAACTTCACAATGGCCTCTTTAATGGCTCATGAGGCATGAGGCCTAGAGTTGCACCAAAGGTTTCTTCGTGTGCTTCCTCAACGCTGCTTAACCATTGCTTCAACGAGGTAGATGTGGAAGAGATGGAAAGGACCACCGGACTCTGATTTAGGAGAGAAAGGCTGGAATTCTTTCAGCCATGAAATTGGTCGATTGGCAGAAGTGGGAAGCAAATGGGTGATTATGTAGAGAAGCTTGAGGGAAAGAAAAAAACAACATCATACAAATATGATCCCAACAGGATACATTAATATTGAGCTTATTAAATACTAAGAAAGCCTGCTCAGATATATTCTCAATGTTTAGAAACAGATAAAATGCAATTCTTGGCCCTGCTAATTCAAGAGTCCTCAAAAACACTTCGATTTTTATGGTTTGAGGCCCTTACTTTGCTCAATTCCAAACATAACAGTCAGAGGATCAAAAAATTAGGGTTGATACTTCCTTGATAACTCCTCCAGAACTCACTGAAATAGATGGACAAGTTCAGGAAGTAATGGAGGTGGTAAAAGAAATCTTGGTGGGGGCACTTACAGATCAGAGCCGAGGTGGCGCAGTGGTTAGAGTGCAGTACTGCAGGCTACTTCAGCTGACTGCTAGCTGCAGTTCGGCGGTTCAAATCTCACCGGCTCAAGGTTGACTCAGCCTTCCATCCTTCCGAGGTGGGTAAAATGAGGACTCAGATTGTTGGGGGCAAGATGCTGACTCTGTGAACCGCTTAGAGAGGGCTGTAAAGCACTGTAAAGCGGTATATAAGTCTAAGTGCTATTGCTATTGCTATCAGTAGTGGCACAGTGGTTAGAATGCAATATTGCAGGCTAATTCTCCCAATTGCCAGCAGTTCAATTCTCACCTGCTCAAGGTTGACTCAGCTTTCCATCCTTCCTAGATCAGTAAAATGAGGATCCAGATTGTTGGGGGCAATATGCTGACTCTGTAAACCACTTAGAGAGGGCTGTAAAGCACTATGAAGTGGTATATAAGTCGAAGTGCTATTGCTATTCTACCAGATACTGTTCTTCAACCAACTGAGGCAAAAGTCCATAGATCAGAGAGAGAATAAAGGACTTCCAGTAGAATGAGGGTTGAAATGCTACCGGTTCAGCCTGGTACGGGCGTACCGGTAGCGGAGCCCACCGGTGGTTCGGGGAACCGGTAGCGATGGCAGCGCGAGGCTCTGCCCACCCACCCGGATGTCGCCATTTTCTTGTATTTTACCCTCTGCACATGCGCAAAGCGTTCTGCGCATGCGCAGAGAGTGAAAAAGCCCGTGCGCGAGCAGAGCGTGGGTCAAAAAGCGTGCGCATGCGTGTGTGGAGCGAGAGCTTCCGAACCGGTAGGGAAGGTAAGTAGATTTCACCGCTGACTAGAATGCTATGCCCATCCTAATAAATAAGGAAAGGCACTTATTCTGGGCATAAGGCAGTGGCAAGGAGTGAATTCCACAAACTGGTATACCATGAAAATCTACATGCCAAATATCTAATCCAAAAGTGGCAGGAGAGCATGTACATTGACCTGGTCATCCCTCTTTTGATCTCCATGAGATGAAGTGAACTTTCCCATCTTTTCAGATGTATCCAGGAAGGTTTTTGCAGGGAACTAGATGTAACTTGATTGATTGATTGATTGATTGATTGATTGATTGATTATATGCCATCAAGTCATTTTCGACTTTTAGCAACCACATAGATAAATTCTCACCATGACAATCTATCCCCAACCTGATCCTTCATGTCTTCCAAAGCCATTCCAAATGCCACTGTAATTGAGTCCACACAACTGATGGATGGTCATCCTCTTCTTCTCCTTCTTTCCATCTTTCCCAACATTACTTGATCAAAAATTAAATGAAATTAGGCTAACCAGATTTGTTTTTGCTGAATCCATGATGGGTTCTCATAATTGCCACATCGTTTTCAAGATTTGGATTTGATTATCCCTATGATTATTGCTACAAAATAAAAATGCAACGATTATAAGTTTGAAAAAAGAGGGGGGGGGAAACAAAAAAAGTAATTTGCTTCTAATTTGTAATCTTATGCTTTTCAGGCAATTATAGTCTCCAAATAAAGGCAACGTGGGAGCTGAGATTTTGCCCCATGTTCAAATTTAAAATAAATAATCCTAATTTCAACATTCAAAATGTCTCCATAATTTCTCAGTTCTGAGAGGATCTTGGGAGATCTTCATGGGACCTAGGACCACTGTTCTAGGTTATTCTCCATAACATGGAATCTACCCAGAGAAACACCATCTCCAAATTGCCCTAGTATTCACCTATTTAACTCAGCAATAATCAATTTCCTGATCTAAGATAAACAGACCAGGTGGATCAATTCTACCTATAACAGGTGGTGCTATAAGTGTCTGAGAACTAAGCCATGTAGGGCTTCAAAAGTCAAAAGCACTGCTTTGAAATGTACATGGAAACCCACTGAAAGCCAGTGCAGCATGCACAATTCGTTCACAATGGCTATTGTGGGAACTTTTACTCATCAGTATGCCAACAGCTGCATTCTGCACCCAATGTTGCTTTTGAATAATCTTCAAAGCCAGCCCCATGTAAAGCAGAGGGAAGCGGTTTGTCATTTTCATACCTTCTTCCTCTTCAACAGCCTTCCTCAATAGCACTTTCCAAAGGATTCGGAGACAGGTGTCACCTTCCTGAGGGAAATGTGAGAATTGCTATTTCCTCAGAAAATGCTAAAATGGAAAGCCGCAGGACTGTCGTCGGCCATGCTTCTGAATGGAGAAAACTTTCTTCAATATCATCAGCAGAATATTATTAACACTTAAGGGGGGGGGGGAAACTAAAATCATCTGAAGAAGTTCAGAAGGCAAAAAACTGCTGAAAATAAACCCTACAGTAATATTTCCTACAGTAATATTCTTTGGGAAGAATAATTATCTTCAGCACCTTAGCCTGTCTCTAAAAGCTTCTTCTCCTCCGAGATCTGTTGAATTGAATTGAATTGAATTGAACTGAATTGAAGTGAATTGAATTGAATTGAATCGAATCGAATCGAATCGAATCGAATCGAATCGAATTGAATTGAATGGAATCGAATCGAATCGAATCGAATCGCAAATCAAATCGAATTGAATACTTTATTTGGCTAAGTGTGAGACACACAAGGAATTTGTCTTTGGTGCAGAAACTCTCAGTGTACAGGCAAAGCAACAGAATAATGGTAATCATCATCATCATCATAATAATACTCATAAGAGGGGAGAGTAAGAACGATAATAAGAAGAATAAAGAATAATACTATAGCCATGGTATATGGATAAATACACATAGATATTAGACAACACTGTGACAGTTATTCAGCAGAGTGATGCAGGGGTGGGTTCTAACTTACCTTGCTGCCGGTTCGCTTCCTCCCGCGCCGCGTGGCCGTGCCTCAGGGGCCCGAATGCACAGTGCAAAAAAATCAATTTTTTTTTTTTAAAAAAAGGCCGAAAACAAGATGGCGATGGATGCGCAGTGCCGGAAACTCGGCTTCTGCGCATGCGCAGAAGAAATAAAAATAAAAAAATATTCAAAAAAAAAGATGGCGGCACCCATGGACCGGCACCGACCGAACCGGATCCGTGACATCATCGTGACGTCACCAGAGGGTCGCTACCGGTTCAGGCAAACCGGTCTGAACCGGGAGGAACCCACCTTTGGAGTGATGGCACGAGGGGAAAAACTGTCCCTGTGTCTAGTTGTTTTGACCTATGCAATGCCCTATAGAGCACCGTCTCAAGGGGAAGAGTTGAAACAGTTTATGTCCAGGATATGAGGGATCTGCAGATATCTTATCAGCCCTCCTTTTGACCCACGCAATATACACGTTTTCTATCCAAGGCAGGCTGCAACCTTAACTATCCGTTGGAGTCTCTGCCTCTCCTGTTTGGTTGCAGTACCAAACAGGACAGATATAGAAGTACAAATGACAGACTCAGAGGTGGTATTCTGCCGATTCTGTCCGGTTCGCCCGAACCGGTAGTGGAAATCGCGGGTGGGCCCGCGCGCTCACATTTGCGAACCGGAATAGGAAAGGTAAGTGAATACCACCCCTGGACAGACTCAATAATTCCTCTGTAAAACCGTATCAACAGCTCCTGGGGCAGTCTGAACTTCCTGAGCTGATGCAGGAAGAACATTCTTTGTTGTGCCCTTTGAATGATGGTTCTAATGTTAAGCGTCCATTTCAATTCCTGGGAAATTATAGAACCCCAAAATTTGAAGAATTCTGCTGCTGATTCTGTGCTGTCGAATATGGTAAGGGGTGGTAAAATAGAAAGGCTCTTCCTAAAATCCACTCTCATCTCTACATGCATACAGCTTTAGATTGTTATGGCTGCACCAAGCGGCCAGTTGTTCAACCGCCCATCTATATGCAGACCCATCGCCGCCTCGAATTGTTGAGAGTATCTTTATTTCTTGGACTGAAGGGCAAAATGCTGGCTGCTTTAGAGCTTCAGAGATTTTTACTCATAATGAAACCGAGCCAAGAAAATGTCACACAGCAGATTCACTGTCACGCTTGTGAAAAAAGCCTCCTGAAGCACCCAGCTTATATTGGATACAAATCAACACAATTCAAACCTTCTCCCAAAACTCTCCTTGTTCAAAATCAGCACAGAGAGGTTTACACTGAAAGGGTTTTAAAGCAGGCCTTTCTCAACCTATCCAACCATGTTAAATCACATACATGTAAACATCCACATGCGTGCACATACTCCCATCAAACAAGCAATATCAATCAAGTCAGACCAGTGCCCAGGAATAATTTCCTAGAACCATGATGGCGAACCTATGGCACGCCTGCCAGAGGTGGCATGCAGCGCCCTCTCTGATGGCACGTGAGCCGTCACCCCAGTTCAGCTCTGCCGTGCATGCCGGCCAGCTGGTCTTCAGGTCTCTGCCGCGTATGCGTGAGGGTGGGGTGTGTGCAGGCGGCCACACGCGCATGCGTGGGGGTGGAGCGCATGGGGGCATGCGCACATGCATGGGGGTTGGGACATGCAGGGGGTGAGGCATGTGCAGGGGTGCGTGCGCATGTGCGGGGGTGGGGCGCATGCAGGGAGCCGTGCACACATGCACGGGGCGGGGGGTATGTGCGGGGTGCACGTGCACATTGCATTTTGGAGTTCAGGGGCACGCGCATTCACGTGCACATGCACGCCCTTTGGGCACTCAGTCCAGAAAAGGTTAGCCATCACTGTCCTAGAAGAACTAAAAATAAACCACATCGCCTGCAATCTACAACTAAAACCACCAGGGTATAATCTTTTTGATAATGAAATTTCTGTAGGTGATGACCAGGTGGAGCCCAAGGGAGGGGGTCAAATGCTTCATCAGTCTCGAGTCCCTTTGTACCTTGAGATCTAAGTCCGGCCCACCTTGAATTCCATTGACTTATCTACCGCCAATTTGCCTTGACTGTTAGTAGTTCAGATTCTTGTAGAGAGATAGCATGGAATAAACTCGTACTCATTTGAACAACCCTGGTTCCTTATTTTTCCTGCCTGACAATTTCCTTTGCAAAGCATGTAGGCCTTTAATGGCAGACCTATCTATGCAAGCTCCCAACCCTAAACCAACAACAGATTGCACTGAATCACCCTAGGACCCGAACTTAGCAGCAGATCTGAAGGAAATCTCTGCTCCCGTGTCTATTTTGACAAGACTATTTTGGACCTCATAACATCACCATCAGCTACACAGTGGTGGGATTCAGCTGGTTCGCACCGGTTCAGGCGCACCGGTTGTTAAATTAAACCCACCCCCTGCTATCAAAGTGGATCCTGGGCGCTGTGCTGCAATGGAGAAACAGGCAACGGAGCGGCCCGGCGGGAGGGAAGGAGAAGGCTGCTTTCCCTCTTTCTTCTCCCTACTCCTCCTCCTTCCCTCGTGCCGGCCGCTCCGTTGCCCATTTCTCCATTGCAGCGCAGCGCCCAGAATCCACTTTGATAGTGGGGGAGGGTTTAATTTAACAACCGGTTCGCCCAGGGCTATGTTGGCCGTCGCGGGACAATCGTCCTGCATGTGTAGCAGAGCTGGAGGATGGGATGGGCCACGCCTCCCATGACAGCTAACCTGACCTTGGGCGAACCAGTTGTTAAACTATTTGAATCCCACCACTGGTACACCTATTTATTTCCTAAGGCAGGGGTCCCCAACCCCTGGTCCACAGACTGGTACTGGTCTGTGGCTCATTGGGAACCGATCTGTGGAAGCAACAGGCAAGAGCACGAAGCTCCATTTGCACGTGTGCAGGATTAGATTTGCACGCCGAAACCATTCCCCTCACCTTGCCCCAGCCACCATCTGCCACCGCTGCTGCTGCCAGGGTCCATGGAGCCAGAAAGATTGAGGGCTGCTGTTCTAAGGGGTGCCATGCCTCTTTTTCAGCAGTTCACCACTGTGCTAGGTAGGACAAACTGCCTGATTCTGGGGAAGCAAACTTGGCATCCAAAGTAATCCCAGAGGTGTTTTTCGAAAAGCAACTGGACTTCCTTTGTTTTTCCTTGAAGACATTTCTTCAGAAGTGAAGAAGCTTCTTGGATGAGAAGCAAAATGTCTTCAAGGAAAAAAACAAAGAAAGTCCAGTTGCCATTTGAAAAAGTACCTCTGGGACAGCCTTGACCTAGATGATTGAGAATCTCCATAGACGTCCAAGTAATGCTCCACAGTAAACTTACTGTCTGGAATCCAATAATAGTAAAGACAGACTTTATCAGAAATAGATCAGCCAGCTTTTAAATCAGAGAATCTTTCCTAGTACCATGTTTCCCTGAAAATAAGACCCCTGTCTTATATTTTTTTGAACCCTGAAATAAGCGCTTGGCCTTATTGCCATGCACTCAAAAGCCCGACTGGGCTTATTATCAGGGGATGTCTTATTTTGGGGGAAACAGGGTATATGCATTCAGCATGCAAAAATACTCTAGTCTTAGCCATTTTGTGAATGTCTATTATCAATGGGAAAGTATCATTCTCTGCACTATACCTCCAGAGTTTTGTTTTTCTCAGATTCCACTTTTAATATTTCCCCCATCTCAAACCCATAATAGTCCAGTGCTTCATACATTGGATAAATCTGATTTTAATACACACAAACGTATGCCGCAATCCTTTTGATAGTCTTTAGATGCCATCATAGCACAGTGAGGGTGCCCTCATCTGGGGAAATATTAGAAACACTGCCACTTCTACATCCCTATAATTTTAAAAAAAAAAACCCAAACACCCTAAGAAAGGGACAGAATCGCTAAAAATAAGTGAACAGTGCACTCTAATGGCTTTGAAAGAAGGGTTTGTCATCTCTGTTCTTTTGTACACTCTGCATTATGTACGAATGCGGTCTTTGTTGATTTAATTCGCGGCTGTGAAATGCTGCCACTTCAAACCCATTCAGAGAAAGAACAGGTTTATTTCTAAAGCAAGCAAGAGGGCAAATGTAATCCAATACTTTGCACCTGTGTTTCTCAACCTCAGCCACTTTAAGAGGTGTGTTGGGTTTCAACTCCCAGATTTTCCCAGCCAGCATGCACGAGGACTTTAACTCCTAGAATTCGCCAACCAGCGTGGGGAAATTCTGGGAGTTGAAATCAATGTATCTTAAAGTTGCTGAGGTTGCTAAACAGTGCCTTCAATACTTTATGCACAACAATGGAAGGACACTGTGATACCCACAGTGGATGAATGGCTGCAAAAGTTGATGGAGTTAGCAGAGATGGCTCAATTGACTGCTTTGGTTAAAGAGAAGAACACAATTTAATTTCGTTTCTACTTGGAAACCGCTTTTGGACTTTGTGCTTGAGATGGGGAGAAAATGAAAGTTTGATTTTGGGATTTGGGGTTTTGCTGATTAGATAGGTTTGGTGTTATAGAAATGGCTAGGATATACCAGGGGTGGGTTCCACTTAACTTCCCTACCGGTTCGCATCGTGTGCGCAGAGCGTTCTTTGCAGGGCTGCGGCAACCAGAGAACTGATTCGGGGGCGTGGACAGCCAGCCATCGCTGCCGGTTCGGCGAGCAGGTGCAAATTTCCGCCACCGGTACAGGAGAACCGGTCCGAACCGGCAGCAACCCACCACTGGGATATACTATTATATAAAAATAAAAAGTTGAGGTTTTATGTTATTATCTTATTTTACTACACCAAAAGGAGTCAGAGGTCAATGCTTTTCCCCCCCTTTTCCCCCTCTACCCTACACTTTTCTCTCTTCTCCTTTTCTTCCCCTATTTCACCTTCATCTTTTTTTATATTTTTGTATTTTATGCTTTGTTAAATTAATAAAATTTTGAACTATGACAAACACTGCCTTCACCATACAGGTAGTCCTTGATTTATGAACAGTCAGCAGCCATTTGAAGTTACAACAGACTTCCCCAGGGTTTCTTACACCACAGATTGAAAGTTCCAATGCCCACCTCCTGGGTCATGTGATTTCATTTTGGTCACTTGGCTATCAGATCGCATTTAAGGCAGGGGTTGGTTCTAACTTACCTCGCTGCTGTTTTGCTTCCTCCCGCGCCACGTGGCCGCACCTCGTGGGGAAATGTGCAGTGCTGAAAAAAAATCCAAAAAAACCACCCAAAAACAAGATGGTGATGCATGCACAGTGCCGGAAACTCGGCTTCTGCACATGCACAGAAGAAAAAAAAACCCGGAAAAAAATTCCCCCCAAAAAAATTCAAAAGAAAAAATTCAAAAAAATTCAAAAAAAAAAGATGGCGGCGCCCACAAACCGGCACCGACCGAACCAGCTCCGTGATGTCACTGTGACATCACCAGCAGGTCGCTACCGGTTCAGGCGAACCAGTCTGAACCGGGAGGAACCCACCTCTGATTTAAGGCCATTTAAAAGCATCCTGTGGTCACATGACCACAAGTCATGACATTGTTTGTGGAAACCAGTATTTATTTCCTGTTTCCGGCAAAAAAAAAATGACCAGTGCAAACAAGGGATTCATTTAATCATATTGTTTGCTTAACGACCACAGCAAAAAAGAAAATTGTGTGCAGTTCATATGGTGACCCACTTAACGGCTGGTACAACTTACAACTGTAATTCCGGGCTCAATTACAGTTGTAAGTTGAGGGCTGCTTGTGCCTGATTACAGAGGCATAGCTACTTTTGCTTTTGAGTTTATATTTTTTGTGTCAGCATGTGGCGTTTGCATCATTAATTACATTCTTAATGTAAATGGTGTCATTTGCAGTAAACGCAGAAAGCCTCAATTTACATTCTACAGAAGTAAAGGCTGAACACAAATTCCATTGAGCTGATGGTTTACTTCAGTTACTTACTGCCTGCTTGAATAATATCTCAGATTTCAGTCTCTTCAAAGTTAACCTCAGAGAAAACGGTTGGTGGGGAAACCATTGTTCTGGTTGGTTGTTGTTCGGCAGGCCCGCTTCATCTTCCATCATCATTTTAGTAGGATGTGGATCATAACTGAAAGGAAGCCTGCTTGAAACAGTTGATTTCACAGGCAAAAAGCCCTATCTTTGACATTGTGAGAAGCCCCCCCCCGCGCCCCCGCCCAGAATAAAATATTCTACAGAAGAGGCAGAATAGAATATTTCCCTAAAGGAGAAGAGGAGAAAAATCTCCTTAACAAAGGCAAAAAGCAGCCCAAGTCTTTTTGCTATAGGAAAACAGCCTCAAGCAGAAGCCTGAAAAGGCTAGGCTTTGTGAATGGATATTTTGTATCCATTTGTAAAGCCAGGCCACTCTATTCATAAACAAAGGGCAGCCAGCAGCCCCAAATAAGCAGCATAATAGGCAAGGAGCCGAAACTGACAAGATTAGCTTAGACAAACAAAACACCTAGGATTTGCCTGTAGAACCAGTCAGGACTCCTATATGACGCCATAGGAATCTGGCAACAGCCATTAAAATATTAAAGGTCATGAACAGGCATCTCAATCACAAACCCCCAAAAGTGTATAAAAGCCTATCTACTCTCAACTCCAATTTGTCAGCCACCTCAGAAACATGCTGCTGTCACTGTTGTTTCTGGCTACCATAGAAATGGAGACCTCCTTTCCAACTGCAATCTGCCTCCAATTCATTTCTCCTGCATCTTTCTCCCAGCTTGGAATAAAAACCGGACCAGATTTTACTTCCAACAATATCATGGGAGGCCAAACCTATCTTCCCAATGAACCTGAGATTGAATTTAAAAAGTTACCAGTTGGTTTTCAGCAGCCATTTGGTGTTGTTCGGGAGGCTTTTAAGAAGAGACTTGTCTGAAATAGTATAGGGTCTCCTGCAGGGGTGGGTTCTAACTTACCTCATGGGCGCGCGCATGTGCAGTGCAAAAAAATAAAAAAAATAATTCCCCCCTCCCCAAAAAAGCCAAAAACAAGATGCCGACGCATGCGTAGTGCCGGAAACTCGGCTTCTGCGCATGCGCAGAAGAAAAAAAAAACCCAGAAAAAATTCAGAAAAAATTCAAAAAAAATTCAAAAAAAAAAAGTTGGCGGCGTCCATGGACTGGCACCGACCGAACCGGCTCCGTGACATCATCGTGACATCACCAGTGGGTCGCTACCGGTTTGGGCAAACCGGTCCGAACCGGGAGGAACCCACCTCTGATGGGAGGCCAAACCTATCTTCCTAATGAACCTGAGACTGAATTTAAAAAGTTACCAGCTGGTTTTCCGCAGCCATTTGATGTTGTTCAGGAGGCTTTTAAGAAGAGACTTGTCTGAAATAGTATAGGGTCTCCTGCTTGAGCAGGGAATTGAATTAGAAGAACTTCAAGGTCCCTTCCAACTCTGCTATTCTGTTATTCTTCATGACCCCATGGACCATAGCACGCCAGGCTTCCCTGTCCTCCACTGTCTCCCAGAGTTTGGCCAAATTCATGTTCATTGCATTGATGACACTATCTGACCATCCCATCCTCTGCCAACTCCTTCTCCTTTTGCCTTCAATCTTTCCCACCATCGGGGTCTTTTCCAATAAGCCCTCCCTTCTCATCAGGTTTGCCAAATCATTTGAGCTTCAGCTTCAGTATCCGTCCTTCCGAAGGACAGTTAGGGTCGATTTCCTTTAGGATTGACTCTGGTGGTATTTTTCCAAAGTCAGACACTGCAATTGTCTCTCTTTGGGTTTTTCAGCATGCGGTCGATTTACTAGATCCTTGAAGTAATCTGAGACAAAAATTTCTACCAATGTGAGAACTGACTTTCCGCAAGTTTGCCAGAGTTACAACGTTGCACTAGAAAACAAATAGTGTGGTTTCAAAATAAATCACTGAAAATAAAAAAAAAAAAGAACCAGAAAAAAAAAACATTTGCCTTTTGAATAAAACCAACGCTAGAGCAAATATGTAGCTCTTGGGTTCTTGATGTATTCTGGACTTGGTTATTTTCTTGCAGAAGCTTAATTATCAGGCTAATCGTAGCCAATTACCAGCCAATCATAGCAAAAGTGCAGGAAGGAAGATTTAGATGATCTGGATATGTCATACACAGTAAAGAAGACTCGTTGTCCAGGAAAGCCATGCATCTGGCCCTTGATGGCCAGCAACCCTGTGGTAGACCCAAGAATTGGTTGATGGATCGCATTAAGGAGGACATGAAATCAGAGGTGGGTTCCTGCCGGTTCGGATCGGTTCTTTAGAACCGGTAGCGGGTATTTCCTCCTGCTTGCCGAACTGGCAGCGATGGCTGGCTGAACACGCCCCTGAACTGGCTCTCTCGGTGGCGCCATAGGCGGCGCCATCTTGTTTTTCGTTTCTGCGCACGCGCAGAAGCTGTTTTTTTGCTTCTGCGCATGCGCAGCAGAGGTGGGTTCCTCCCGGTTCGGACCAGTTCACCTGAACCAGTAGCGACCCGCTGGTGACATCACGGTGATGTCACGGAACTGGTTCTGTCGGTGCCGGTCCGTGGGCGCCGCCATCTTTTTATTTATTTATTTATTTATTTGATTTATTTATTTTTTATTTTTTTTCCGGGTTTTTTTCCTTCTGCGCATGCGCAGAAGCCGAGTTTCCGGCACTGCGCATGCATCGCCATCTTGTTTTCGGGTCGGCGTGGGAGGAAGCGAACCGGCAGCGAGGTAAGTTAGAACCCACCCCTGATGCGCAGAAGCTGGATTTTCAGCAATGCGCAATGCGCGCACGCCCACACGGTGTGGGAGGAAGCGAACCGGCAGTGAGGTAAGAAAGAACCTACCCCTGCATGAAATGTGTGGGCATCACGCCTGAAGATGCCTTGGATCGAGTCAAATGGAAACAGATATGCCGACAAGCGGAACGTGCCATAGCGTGGGAATAACACAAGGAAGAAGAAGAAGAAGCGGTAACATCATCAGCACAAGGGAGAGTGGCGTATGCTGACTGTTTGTATAAAGGAGTTTGCCCTGCAAGTCTTAGTGGGGTGTGGTCTTTCCAAATAGTACCTTGATTTGGTTACTACTTCTTCCCCGAGCTCAAGACAAAAAGATAACATGAGCAAACCTCTCCTTAGTTTACAGAAGATAAAGGGAGGGAAAGCACATTCCAGACTCGTGAGATTCAGTTATTATAGCTTTACAATAAAAGTAATCCTGACTTATATATAAGCATCAGTTTCTTAGTCTACCTTTAGATTGATAATAGGCTTCAGCTGTTTCCAGTTTTATTCCTGGATTGTCTTGCTGGGCAGCAAGGCTCTGAATTCAGTTTCACGGAACGTTTTCAGCAGAACCGATTGCAATCTGAATATATTTAAATGTAAATATATAAATTTACTGACTATGCCTTATACATAAAACCCACCCTTTCTGTACAGACAGATTCTAATTGAAGAGGTTACCTAATTTGGTAATGAAACATTTGCAAGAAAACAACCAAGCTCAGAGAGCACCAAGGACCCCACAGGTTCAGCTTTTCTAGTATAACTAAAAACATTAAAAACCATGGCATAAAATAAGCACTGCGCGATTCCACAAATACCCACAAACCTACATTTCTGTTTTCAAGACACTGGAATTACCAGGAAGGGGGATGTATTCCCCCCGTCACACACACACACACACACACACACACACACACACACACACACACACCCCAAAACGCTTCCCTTTGTACATGTTGGAAGAAATGTCCATCTGGGTTCAGTTCCAAGTGGGAAGAAAGACACTGGAAACATGGAGACTGCTTGGAAAGATGG
>QLTV01003425.1:314335-336773 GCA_003457575.1 Thermophis baileyi
GAGAAAAACGAAAGAAAGAAAGAAAGAAAGAAAGAAAGAAAGAAAAGAGAGAGAGCGAGAGAGAAGGGAGCGAGGGAGGGAGGGAGGGAGGGAGGGAGGACGGAAGGAAGGAAGGAAGGAAGGCAGGAAGGAAGGAAGGAAGGAAGGAAGGAAGGAAGGAAGGAAGGAAGGAAGGAAGGAAGGAAGGAAGGAAGTTGTATCTTGACTCGTCTGCATCTCCTTCAGGGTTGAACTACACGGTCTCCATGAAGCTGATGGGAGATGCTTCCGGCATGCAAATCCTGCGCCTGGTGCCTATTTCTGAAGACGGAACTCCTCTAGAATCTATACCTTTGAACCAGTCCTTTGATGCTTTAGGCAACATCTTTGCTGTTGGACCTGTTTCCTTGCATGGCCCAGTATGTATCCCTTCCTAGTAATTATCTGGTAAAAGGCAGCTCATTTTATACTTAGGTTGTCCTATCAGGAACCCTTTGAGATAAGACTGAGAAAGTAAAGACTGGTCCAAAGTGAGCTAGTGATTGAGCAGGGACGTGAAGCAGAGGATGCCTGATCCCAGTCCAACAATTTAGACACTGCCTTTGACTATCTCCTGGCTACTATTCAGAAATGATGGGAGAGATACACCTTAATCAGCGGTGGGTTGCTCCCGGTTCGGCCCGGTTCTTAGAGCCGGTAGCAGCGGCGGTGGGAGTCTCCGCCCACCCGCCCGGGATGCTTCTGCGCATGTGCAGAAGCGTCACGCAAGCGCGCACACGAACCGGTACTAAAGGGTTTTAGAACCCACTACTGACCTTAATGTACCCAAATGGTGATCAGTAGCCAATTAGAAATCCTCCACTTTACTCGTAAGTCACTTTTTTATTAGGTTGTAAAGTGTTATAAAATACAAAATACGAAAAGCAAATAAAAAGGCAGGGATAGGGAGGGGGAAAGGGTAGAGAAAAGTGAGGAAGGGTAAGGGAAGAAAAAGAAAAAGAAGCATTGACTTCCGACTCTATTACAGTAGAAAAGGGCATTAACAACAATCACAACTATTTGTTTTACCGTAATAGTATAAACCAGTCATTTCTACAAAAATCTATCAGTCTAATCTGTAAAACCCAGAATCAAAGTTTCATTCTTTTCCACATCAAGCACAAAGTTCAGAAGCGGTTTCCATGTGGAAACAAAAGTACTTATGTTCTTTTCTTTAAGCAAAGTAGTCAATTTTGCCATTTCAGCCAACTCCACCAACTTCTGCAAAATGGAAATCCTCCATTTTAGAAACACCAAAGGATGCTCCAAATTGAGCTTTCAAAATTCAAAGCTCATGGCATGTCATAGGGAAGCAAAAAAAAGTAAGAAAGGAGCCACCATTAAAGCCACACCCGTTTATTTAAATGCCTCACATGTAAAAAAAAATAGCAATAGCACTTAGACTTATATACTGCTTTACAGTGCTTCACAGCTTTCTCTAAGAGGTTTACAAGTCAGCCTATTGCCTGCAACAATCTGGGTCCTCATTTTACTGACCTCGGAAGGATGGAAGGCTGAGTCAACCTTGCAGAATTAGTCTGCAGTGCTGCATTCTAACCATTAGAAGCCACCAAGGCTTTGATCATGTGGTTATGGCTACCATTTTGACTTTTTTGACACACTCCCCTCCTCGCAGACCCTCCACCCACAGCCAATAAATTGGGATGGATGAGGTGAGTTTGAACCTGAAAGCAGGTGTCTTACTACAGATCTACTGAATTTTTGAGAGGAGGTTCCGATTGTTTGCAAGTGTTATACAGGTAATTTTTGAGTTATGACCACAATTAAGCCCAAAATTTCTGTTGTTAAGTGAAACATTTGTTAAGTGAGTTTTGCCCCAATTTGTGACCTTTCTTGCCACAGTTGTTAAGTGAATCACTTCAATTGATAAGATAGTAACCTGGTTGTTAAGGCTTCCCCATTGACTTTGCTTGTCAAAAGGTCGCAAAAGGGGATCACATGACCTTGAGACACATAATGGTCATAAGTATGAACCAGTTGCCATGCAGCTGAATTTTGATCACATGATCATGGGGGTGCTACAAAGGTTGTAACTGTGAAAAATGGTCATAACTCACTTTTTTCAGTAGAAATAGAAATAGAAATAACAGAGTTGGAAGGGACCTTGGAGGTCTTCTAGTCCAACCCCCTGCTTAGGCAGGAAACCCTACACCACTTCAGATAAATGGTTATCCAACATCTTAAAAACTTCCAATGTTGGAGCATTCACAACATCTGGAGGCAAGTTGTTCCACTGATTAATTGTTCTAATTTCTCCTTAGTTCTAAATTGCTTCTCTCCTTGATTAGTTTCCACCCATTGCTTCTTGTCCTGCCCTCAGGTGCTTTGCAGAATAGCTTGACTCCCTCTTCTTTGTGGCAGCCCCTTATATATTGGAATAAGGGGCTGCCACATATNCTTACCAAGGCATTATAAAGTGGTATTAACACTTCACGTGATCTTGATTCTATCCCTCTGTTAATGCAGCCTAGAACTGTGTTGGCTTTTTTGGCAGCTGCTGCACACTGCTGGCTCATATTTAAATGGTTGTCCACTAGGACAAGGTCCCTCTCACAGTTACCACTGTTGAGCAAGGTACCACATATACTGTACCTGTGCATTTTGTTTTTCTTGCCTAAATGTAGAACCTTACTTTTTTCACCATTGAATTTCACCATTGAAGTGCCGTTGTAACTTTGAACAGTCACTAAATGAACTGTTGTAAGTCAAGGACTACCTGTAATACATCTCTCATTTAATTCATCAATATGCACAGGAGCAATGTGGAAGATTTTTAATAGCAATTTCTCCCTCTTTTCCTTCCAGAGAACCTTACTGAAAGTGGAGGGCCTTTCTCCAGGCAACTTTCCCTTCGTACGAATCAGTGGTGATTCCATCACCACCGAATTTGTGCAGATTTTGCCTCTGCCAGAGCAGAAAAGTAAGTTCCTAGCAGGATGGAATATATCAGCAGTAACACGGGATTGGAAGTTTTGCTCTTGGTTCAGTTTCTAGCACTTTTTTTTTCTTTATTTAGTCTGGGTCTTGTCAAAAGAAAAAAAAAGTGGGGGGAGTTTGCTTATAGCACTTAGACTTATATACCGCTTCACAGTGCTTTACAGCCCTCTCTAAGCGGTTCACAGAGTCAGCATATTGCCCCCAACAATCTGGGTCCTCATTTTACCCACCTCGGAAGGATGGAAGGCTGAGTCAACCTTGAGCCGGTGAGATTTGAACCACTGAACTGCAGCTAGCAGTCAGCTGAAGTAGCTTTGCACTCTAACCACTGCGCCACCTCGGCTTATGAATTTTCACGTGTATTTCCTCTCAATGCTTCCATTTTTAATGTTTTTTGCCATGTGATTTTCCAAGCAATTTTTTTTGCATGCTTATTTTGCAGCACCTTTTCCCGAATGGATGGATAGGTGGCTACATTAACACACATCACCCAAACACACACTGTCCCCTACACAGATTCTTTAATTAGTTTTGCATTCTGTTCCTTTTCTGATTCCTAAAATGTCACCAAAACTGTTGCTTGCTTCTTCAAGCTTATTCCTACCTCCTCGTATATCATCAGAACAGCTTCTGCTTTCTAGATTTAAATCAAGAATTTCACGAAAACTTGCTAGCTGGCTGTTTGATGGCATGCAGATTATCTGCATCTCAAAATATCTCAAACATCCTCATCCAGGATTTCCTGCTAGCTGTATTTGGCTGTTTTTTGGCTGGGCTATGAAATATTTTAACAGCCAGTTATGTCTTAGTCCAGGGGTGTCAAACTCAATTTCACTGAGGGCCGCATCAGGGTTGTGTTTGACCTTGGGGGGCCGGGGTGGGTGTGGCCAGGGTGGGTGTGGCCAGCTCGACCTCACTCCTGTCAGGGGTGCCTGTGGTGGCCCAAGCGCTGTGCCAGTGAAAACAGGCTCCCGAGCTCTATTTTCAGCTGCCACGGCCTCCTGCAACCCTCTGGCAGTGAAAATGGAGCTCGGGAGCCCATTTTCGCTGGCAGAAGCACCACAGGCCAGTCCTTCGCTGTTTCCAGAGTGGCCCTGCCTTTGCCTGCTTTGTGAGCAAGGAAGGTTGTAAAATGGGGCAAAACTCAAAACTTAAGAACTATCTTGCTTAGCAACAGAAATCTTGGGCTCAGTTGCGGTCGTAGCAATATAGCACTTAGACTTATATACCGCTTCACAGTGCTTTACAGCCCTCTCTAAGCGGTTTACAGAGTCAGCATATTTACCCCCAACAACCTGGGTCCTCATTTTACCGTCCTCGGAAGGATGGAAGGCTGAGTCAACCTTGAGCCTGGTGAGATTCGAACTGCCAAATTGCAGCCGGTCAGCAGTCAGCAGAAGTAGCCTGCAGTACTGCACTCTAACCCCTGCGCCACCAAGGCTCGTAAGTGGAGGGCTGCCTGTACTGTGACAATATTTTACCTAGACTGTGAGCACGTTGCCTTTTTTTTTTCCCCCCAGGCACAATGGCACCTGGTGGGACCTTGGACGTCTCTGTACTGGTGGTCAACTATGGAGCAGCCAGAACATTTGCTTTTAAAGTTTGGGATGATCGGAGTTTCATGAGCGGCTATGAACCAAAAGAACGTTTCCTGAACACAGGAGAAAATATTACCCTGACGGCAACCTTTATTGCAACCGTTGCCAATGACAGCTACGCCTCCAGGTAGGTTAACACCAGAAGTGGGTTCTAAAACCCTTTATTACCGGCATGCGCAGAAGCTTCCCGGGCGGGTGGGCGGAGCGTCCCAGGTGGGTGGGTGGAGCGTCCCGGGTGGGTGGGTGGAGCGTCCCGGGCGGGAGGGCGGAATTGGACAGCATCCACATGGTCTGAGTCCTATTAATGAACCAATGTCATCTGGTGTAGTCAGTAGTGGGTTCTAAAACCCTTTACTACCAGTTCGCGCGTCCTTGTGTGCGTACGCGATGCTTCTGCGCATGTGCAGAAGCATCCCGGGTGGGTGGGCGGAGCTTCCTGCCGCCGGCGCTACCGGTTCTTAGAACCGGGCAGAAGCGGGACCAACCCACCGCTGGTTAACACAGCCGTGGTGGATATCAAGAATCGGCAAAGATGGGCGTAAAGAGAAAAAAGCAAAAGAGAGAATCCTGGAGATTTGTGATCCCTTTGATGAATGAAAAATGCCTAGCAGAATTTTTTTTCTGGATAAAGAGGGGAATGTATTGCTTAGCTAGATAAGGCATATCTAGCTAAATAACAGTGTCGTGCTTAAAGGCATTTGGACTAGGGGAAACCTGAATTCTAGTTTTGCCCTAGGCACAAAACTAGCTGGGAGACTTTGAGCCCATCCCTCTCTCTCAGCCCCAGGAAGAAGAAGGCAAAGTAAACCATTTCTGAAAAATCTTGCCAAGAAATCTCCCTGTTCAGTTAGTCACCAGGAATAACAGAATAACAGAGTTGGAAGGGACCTTGGAGGTCTTGTAGTCCAACTGCCTGCTCAAGCAGGAGACCCTATACCATTTCAGACAAGTGGCTGTCCAGTCTCTTCTTAAAAGCCTCCAGTGATGGAATACCCACAACTTCTGGAGGCAAGCCGTCCCACTGGTTAATTAAACTTATTAATTAATGTGTCAAGGCACAAACCCAAATTTTAATATAATACTTTTGAAAAGTTTTTTGAAAAATTAATAGAATAGAATAGAATAGAATAGAATAGAATAGAATAGAATAGAATAGAATAGAATAGAATAGAATAGAATAGAATAGAATAGAATAGAATAGAATAGAATAGAATAGAATAGAGCTGGAAGGGACCTTGGAGGTCTTCTAGTCCAACCCCCTGCTTAGACAGGAAACCCTACACCATTTCAGACAAGTGGCTGTCCAGTCTCTTCTTAAAAACCTCCAGTGTTGGAGCATTCACAACTTCTGGAGGCAAGTTGTTCCACTGATTAATTGTCCTCACTGTCGGGAAATATCTCCTTAGTTCTAGGTTGCTTCTCTCCTTGATTAGTTTCCATCCATTATTCCTTATCTGGCCTTCAGGTACTTTGGGGAATAGCTTGACTCCCTCTTCTTTGTGTAGTAATGCAGCAGAGTGGAGCAGGATTGCAGAAGGGAGAAAATATATGGTTTGTTGTTAAAGAATCTACAAATGTTTTTTTCAGCGTTGTGACATTCACTGCTAACAGCGGTTCTGCTCAGAACTACCTGAAACTTCCCATCAGCGTCATTCCTGAAACAGCTTTGGTAAGCCTGAAATTTTATTCACAGCAATCATTCCAGAGGTGGGTTTCAGCAGGTTCTGACCAGTTCTGGAGAACCGGTAGCGGAATTTTTGAGTAGTTCAGAGAACCGGTAAATACCACCTCTGGCTGGCCCCACCCCCATCTATTCTCTGCCTCCCGAGTCCCAGCTGATCGGGAGGAAATGGGGATTTTGCAGTATCCTTCCCTTGGAGTGGGGAGGGAATGGAGATTTTACAGTATCCTTCCCCTGCCATGCCCACCAAGCCACGCCCACAGAACCGGTAGTAAAAAAAATTTGAAACCCACCACTGAATCATTCCTTACTTAATCCTCCAGGAAGACTTCTGTTCTTCTCCTACTTAAAACCATCTATTACAGCTGTGGGTTGCTCCCGGTTCAGACCGGTTCTTAGAACCGGTAGCAGCGGCGGTGGCGGGAGGCTCCGCCCACCCACCCGGGACGCTTCTGCGCATGCGCAGAAGCATCACGCGCCCGAGAGAGCGCGTGAACCGGTAGTAAAGGGTTTTAGAACCCACTACTGATCTATTACCAAGGTCTCACAAATTGATTTCTGCAGCCTCAGATAAACAAAGAGAATTTCTTCTGCTAGGTTTAGCAACGTTGGACAGTAGCAGAAACTGGCCCACCGTGAAGACCTTCCCGTACTTTTATTTATACGTATTTTATGTTGCTCATTATACAAAAACAGCCAGCTGTTGTCATTTTCCCACCAAAATGATATAGCAATAGCAATTGCAGTTAGACTTATATACCGCTTCACAGTGCTTTACAGCCCCCCCAAGCGGTTTACAGAGTCAGCATATTGTCCCCCCAACAATCTGGGTCCCCATTTTATCCACCTCGGAAGGATGGAAGGCTGAGTCAACCTTGAGCCTGGTGAGATTCAAACTGCCAATGCAGGCAGCCGGCAGTCAGCAGAAGTAGCTAGCAGTACTGCTTTCTAACCATGGTGCCACCACAGCTCTTAAACTCAACACACTACAAACTCAAAGCATTTTATATAGAAAAGAGGCACGAGAGCTTCCTTTTTTCAAACAAGTGCAGAGAGACAAAAGTCAAGTTGAGAATGGTCTAAGGAGAGTCTATATCTAATCCAGGGATCCGGGTAACACAACTGTGTATAGAGAGAGTCACAGGATTGGAAATGAAACATTAGTTGCCACAAAGAGCCAATCATAAAAGCCTTCTCTTTTATACAGCTAGTCCTTGACTTACGACCACAATTGAGCCCAAAATTTCTGTTTGCTAAGCAAGACAGTTATTAAGTGAGTTTTGCCCCATTTTACGACCTTGCTACAGTTCTTAAGTGAATCACTGCAGTTGTTAAGTTAGTAACGCGGTTGTTAAGTGAATCTGGCTTCCGCATTGATGGTCAGAAGGTCAGAAAAGGTGATCACATGACCCCGGGACACTGCAACCATCATAAATATATGCCAGTTGCCAAACATGAGCCTCCCAGAGTCCCTTGGGAGTTGGGCGGCATACAAATTTAATAAATAATAATAATAATAACATCCAAATTTTTGATCACGTAACCATGGGGATGCTGCTACGGTCGTAAGTGTGAAAAATGGTTGTATGTCACTTTTTTCAGCGCCGTTATAACTTTGAACTGTCACTAAACGAACGGTTGTAAGTCAAGGACTACCTATATGTATATCCTTCACAGGGGAGAGTCAAAAAGCATGTATTCCATCTACACATATACATCAGGGTGCAAATGTAGAAGGAAGTATCCTAATGTTAGTCATTTCTCCATTGCTAGTTATAGTAAGTTCAGAGCTTCACCCAACCAGCTGTTATTACTGTTTTATTTATTTATATTTCACTTCTAAACCGCCTATCTACTTCAAAGAGGGGCTGCTCCTTTGGTATCATGGTTAGATTATTCTAAACAACAAAATTGTTATGGGGAAATGAGAATAATGTAGGCAGAGTGATAGACCAAAAGCAAACATAGTTTAAATCATTTAACTTGACAGATTTGAGCGCTGGGCCCTATCTAACAAAATGAAATTCAATGTAGAGAAAAGTAAAGTCCTACACTTAGGTAAAAAAACCAAAAGTATACATATAAACTGGGTGAAACCAGGCTTAATAGCAGTGACTGTGAGAGGGATCTTGGAGTCCTAGTGGACAACCAGCTAAACATGAACCAACAGTGTGCAGCGGCAGCCAAAAAAGCCAGTGCAATCCTAAATTGCATTAACAGAGGGATACAATCTAGATCAGGTGAGGTACTAATACCACTCTATAAAGCCTTAGTTAGACCGCACCTGGAGTATTGCATCCAGTTTTGGATATTGAGACTCTAGAAAAAGTGCAGAGGAGAGCAACCAGGATGATCAGGGGACTGGAGACTAAAACATATGAAGAGCGTTTGCAGGAACTGGGCATGGATAGTCTAGCGAAGAGAAGGACCAGGGGAGACGTGATAGCAGTGTTCCAATATTTGAGGGGCTGCCACAGAGAGGAGAGGGTCAAGCTATTATCTAAAGCACCCGAAGGACAGACAAGGAATAATGGATGGAAACTGATCAAGGAGAGATTCAACCTAGAAATAAGGAGGAACTTTCTGACAGTGAGAACAATCAACCAATGGGACAGCTTGCCCTCGGAAGTTGTGGGAACTTCATCACTTGAGACTTTCAAGAAGAGATTGGACTGCCATTTGTCAGAAATGGTGTAGGGTCTCCTGCTTGAGCAGGGGGTTGGACTAGATGACCTACAAGGTCCCTTCCAACTCTTTTAATCTGTTAATCTGTTATCTGTTATCTTAACTCTGCATTTAACTCTGCATATGAGCCGTGGTGGCACAGTGGTTAGAATGCAGTACTGCAGGCTATTTCTGCTGACTGCTAGCTGACTGCAGTGTGGCAGATCGAATCTCACCAGGCTCAAGGTTGACTCAGCCTTCCATCCTTCTGAGGTGGGTAAAATGAGGACCCAAATTGTTGGGGGCAATATGCTAACTCTGTAAACCGCTTAGAGAGGGCGGTAAAGCACTGTGAAGCGGTATATATGAAGCGATAGCACAGTGGGTAGAATGCAGGATTGCAGGCTAATTCTGCTGACTGCCGGCTGCCAGCAGTTTGATTCTCATCAGCTCAAGGTTGACTCAGCCTTCTATCCTTCCGAGGTTGGTAAAATGAGGACCCAGATTGTTGGGGGCAATATGCTGACTCTGTAAACTGCTTAGAGAGGGCTGTAAAGCACTATGAAGCGGTATACAAGTCTAACTGCTATTGCTATATAAGTCTAAGTGCTATTGCTATTTTCACCAACTCTTCTGGCCAGCAGGATGTAAGATACTGAAAAGTCAGTGCCATTCCAGCCAATCCAGTTTTTAGGATTCTCAGGAAATTGGCTGAGAATTCTGGGAATTGCAGTCCTATTATAAGAGAAGGAATGGCAGAATCTGGGGGGGGGGGGGGAGTTAAATGAAGGAATCCCTACTTGGCCACAAGCGGACTAAGTCCAATCCCCCTGGAATTCAGTTGACCCTTATTTAACTCCAAGCAGGTGTGAACCATTAGTTAAGAAGATTCCTGTGCATTTAGGCATTTTAGCAATAAATCAGTTTAATTAGACCTTCACTGGGTACCTAGTCTTTCGCACTTGACACCTATATATCCATATTGGCTGCTATATTGGGAAAAGGGTGATCTATGTGTCCTTACATTTGCATTTTAAATTCATGTACTCATGTATTGTGGCTCATTAGCTTTATTACTAACCAACACCTTTGCTATTCAACAGGAGACCGATGAGATCCCACCAGTGTACAAACTCAGAGAATTTTACATGCCTTGTAGGGGCAACATCCAGAGTGAACCAGTCTGTCGTCGTCATACTTGGCAAATGTCATTCACTGCCATGGATGACCAAAGTGCCGTCACCATCAAAATCAATACAAATTCTTCTGGTCTCACTTGCACTCCAAAAGGAGGTGATGTGAAGAATGTAATATGTGAATATAGGTATGTATACATCCATTGTTCTGGGGGGAAAAAAATCAATCATAAAACCTTTTTCCCATTTGCACTGACAATTGCCCAGTCTCGTCCAACTTTTACATGCAAGAGCCCTAAACTGAGTTATGCCAGTGCAAATTGCTGAACCTCCAGAAATATAAAGTCTTCACCTCTAGGACACCACACCACTCCAGTTAGTTTTTAGCAGTGATTAATTAAAATAATGCAGAGAAAATTAAAATGATTGCATCCCACCCTGAAAACAAAAACTAAGTTTCCCGCAGTTTTAAACCTATGCTTGTCTACGTAACAGAAACTTGAATCTTTCCAATTCAATTTTACTTGAACTTCCTTTTGTTTTCTGTGAAATTTCCTTTAATCTGGAGCTGAAGAAGAACAATTGAGAGCCAAGTTGGTCTAGTAGCTAAGTGTTGGAATTCATTTTTGGAATGTATTTCTATGCAAAAACTACAGTAGTATTCAGCCAGTAGATGGCACTGTTTACAAGTTTGGATCTATGGTATATACTCTATGCTCTTCTGTTCTAAGTAGAGCTTCCTGTTTCCAGTTACAGTTAAACAGTTGAGCAGTAAAGCACATGGTGACTGTACTCTTTGTTTGCTCTGTGGTGCTATATATAAACAGAATTTCTAACATTAAGACACCAAGTTAGAGACAAGGAGACTGTGAGTTCTAGCTCCACCTTAGGCGTGAAAGCCAGCTGAATGACTTTGAGCTAGTCTTCTCTCTCAATCCAACCCACCCCATAGGGTTGTTGTTACGGGGAAAAGAGGAGGAGAAAGGAGTATTAGGTATCTTTGCCTTGAGTTATTTATAAAAGAAATCATAATAAAGGTAAGATATAAATACAAGTAGTCCTCGATTTACAACCAATTGTTTAGTGACTGTTCAAATGTAACTTCCTCACACTTCAAACCGATGAAGCAACCCCAGGGTCACCTGATCAAAATTTGATTGCTTGATACCCAGCATGTATTTACAATGCTTGTAGCGTCCTGGGGTAATGTGATAACTATTTACAACCTTCCCAGCCGGCTTCCGACAAGCAAAATCAATACGAAAGGTCAGATTCCCTTAAAAACCACCTGATTCACTTAACTGAAGTAATTCGCTTAAAAGCCATGGTGGAAAAAGATTGTAAAATTGGGCATGACTCATTTAACAACCACTTCGCTTAACAACAGAAATTTTGGTCTCAATTGTGGACGTAGGTCGAGGACTACCTGTAAATGTAAGTGCAAATAAATCTCAGCTTTCTCCTTCTCTGCCCTGGACTTTACAACATGACACCCCAAAGCTTGTTTTGTCCCTTGCCTGCCTTACAAATGCGCAATATTTTATTTTATTTTATTTATTTATTTTATTTATTTATTTTGTCAAGCATGTATAAGATAAGATAACAGATATAATTATAAACATGATTATGAATACATGAAATGGATACAAATAAATGGGAACATTAGGACAGGGACGGTAGGCACGATGGTGCGCTTATGCAGGCCCCTTACAGACATCTTAGGAATGGGGTGAGGTCAACAGTAGACAGTCTAAGGTTAAAATGTTGGGGATTTGGGGATGAAACCACAGAGTCAGGTAGTGCATTCCAGGCATTGACCACTGTTGCTGAAGTCGAATTTTCGAGTTTGAAGCGGTTTACCTTAAGTTTGTATCTGTTGTGTGCTTGTGTATTGTTGTGGCTGAAGTTGAAGTAGTCATGGACAGGTAGGACATTGTAGCAGATAATTTTATGTACTACGCTTAGGTCAGACCGAAGGCGGCGTAGTTCTAAATTGTCTAAGCCCAAAATTTCAAGCCTGGTGGCATAAAGTATTCTGTTGCGAGCAGAGGAGTAGAGGACTCTTCTCGTGAAATATCTCTGGACACGCTCAATTGTATTAATGTCCGATATGCAGTGCGGGTTCCAAACGGATGAGCTGTATTCGAGAATTGGTCTAGCAAATGTTTCGTATGCTCTAGTTAGCAGTACCATATTACCAGAGAAGAAGCTACGCAAGATTAGGTTAACCACTCTTAATGCCTTTTTGGCAATGTTGTTACAGTGTTAATTTTTCAGTGCACAACAGTCCTCCACACTTATTATTTGCTGAGCTTCTTATTATATGTAAAGAACAAGCCAAATAATTAATTGTTTATAACAGTTTGCATGCTGGTTGTGTGCTTCTTCCTGGGTATTTGTGAAAATCAGCAGGCTTCTAATTATTCTGAGATAGAATAAGAGTGCCCTCTGGAGTTCACAAAATTTCCCGGTAAAAATAGAAAACAAAGATGCAAAGAGATGGTTGTCTTTATTGATTTAATCCACAGCTATGAAATATCTTTTCCCCAGGGGAAAATAATCCAAAATTAGAGTAATGCTTTTATTAGTTTGAAACCCCAAAATTACAAAACACACAGATTTTAGCCAGATCTTTATTAGGTAAGAAGTAGCAAAAAAAAAATTGGTGCTAAAGCAGACAGAATGTGCAGTTATTAATATTAGCTAATTTTAGGTTTAAAATTAGTTAGTATTTAGCACAGAGCATATATTATGTTTTAATTTTATTTTTTCTTGTTTTAAAACTCCAGGTTTTTAAATTTATGACAAATTTATTTTGATTTTCTGTGCAATGCAAAAAAAATCAAAGCATACAATTACTTTATTTTTTATTAATAACAAAAATGTCAGTGGTTATATAATAGAAATCCTACATACATTACAAGGATTAAAGCAAACTGAACATAATGGGAGAAAAAATAAGGAAAAATGAAAAAAATGACTATATAACATCAATATGAAATTAATTTGGCCCTTAAATCTATTAACTCTACACTATTTAGAAAAAAATGTTCCATCTTCTCATTTTTAGAATATATCTATAATTCCAAATAATAATATCCAATTCCTTACTTTGAGAAAAATTGACATTCTAAATTCCCAGTTATTACCAAACTGTAATTCTGAACGTAAAGAAAAAAAATATTAAATATATTAGTACCGAAAAAAAAGTATTTACTATATTTAAATTTAATCTGAACAAAATTTCATTTTTGTCATGCCCTGACCTGTTACTTTTTGAGGCATTCTGTTCAAACCCCATTTTTAGCCCTGAGCCTAAAAGCTACACAGCAGCTGCAGAACACTAGTCTATATTCTTCCTTTTCTTTCTTCATTGATCAAGGTAAAATAATGTATGTTTCTATTTCAAGGAAACTTCACAACCAGACTGTGTAGCATAAGAAAATAAGAGCACTTAAGATGATCAAAGGCCTGGAGACTAAAATATATGAAGAACAGCTGCAGGATTTGGGTTTGGATAGTCTAGAGAAAAGAAGGACTAAGGGGGACGTGATAGCAGTATTCCAGTACTTGAGGGGCTGCCACAAAGAAGAGGGGGTCAAATTATTCTCCAAAGCACCAGAGGGCAGGACAAGAACCAATGAATGGAAACTAATCAAAGAGAGAAGCAACCTGGAATTAAGGAGAAACTTCCTAACAGTGAGGACAATTAACCAGTGGAACAGCTTGCCTTCAGAAATCGTGGGCGCTCCATCACTGGAGGTTTTTAAGCACAGACTAGACCAATGATGGCGAACCTTTTTTTCCTCGGGTGCCGAAAGCGTGCGTGCGCGATTGCACACGCATACTTGCCCACACCCATACTTCAATGCCCCCATGTGCCCCGCCCCACTGCGCATGCGCGTGTGACTCCCCCCCATGCTGCCCCGCCCCCTGCGCATGCGTGCACACACACCCTCCCCCGCTGCCCCATTTCCCGACTTCCGGTGGGCCCGGTAGGCCCGTTTTTCGCGCTCCCCAGGCTCCAGAGGCTTTCTTGGAGCCTGGGGAGGGTGAAAACACCCTCCCCCGCCCCCCCGGAGGCCCTCCGGAGGCCAAAAATGCCCCGGCAACCAGCAGAGCAACCACATGCACGCCGGAAATCAGAAGAGCAGCTGGTGACGGTGCACGTGCCCACAGAGATGGCTCCGCGTGCCACCTGTGGCACGCGTGCCATAGGTTTGCCATAACTGGACTAGACAGTCACTTATCTGAAATAGTATAGCTTCTCCTGCTTGAGCAGGGGGCTGGACTAGAACAGAGGTCTCCAACCTTAGCAACTTTAAGACTTATGGACTTCAACTCCCAGAATTCTGGGAGTTGAAGTCCACTAGTCTTAAAGTTGCTAAGGTTGGAGACCCCTGGACTAGAAGACCTCCAAGGTCCTTTTCCAGCTCATTCTATTCTATTCTAAAAATATAAAAGTACAGGTCATTCTTAATTTACAACCACAATTGAGATCAGAATTTCTACTGCAAAGCATGGTGATTTTTAAGTGAGTCGCACTCAAATTTATGACCTTTTTGCCACAGTGGTTAAGTGAATCACTGCCGTTGTTAAATGAGCCACACAGTCATTAAGCGAATCCAGATTACCCCATTGACTTTGCTTGTTGGGAGCTGGCTGGGAAGGCTGCAAATCACATCGCCCTGGAACACTGCAACCGTCACAACTACATGCCGCATGCCACGGGTCTGAATTTTGATCACGTGACTGTAGGGATGCTGCAATGTCATAAGTGCAAGGATTGATTGTAGTTATAGTTTTGTTGTAGCTTTGAACAGTCACTAAATGAATGGTCGTAAGTCGAGGACAACCTGTACTTCGCCTTGATGAAACATGTTAACAGCGGAGTCGCCTTGGTGAATCGGCCATGCCCTCTAAATCTTTCACTGCTTACGGAACTCTTTCATTCTGGCGTCCTTGTTTAAAGTCCCCGTTCAGCTTGTAGCTATCCAAACACTTCCTCCTTCACTCTCTCCCGTTATTTATCCGCCTTGTTATTTTTGCTCTCCTCTGTAGGTCAACCTGCTGCAATCCTTTTGCAGAAGTTTTGATCAGTGATGAGGATGGGAACACGAGCAGTTTCACGATGGACTACAGAAACTCTAAGCCTCCTCCAAGCTAGTGAGTTAAGCATCTGAAGCTGCCAACCCATTCATTAAAGCACTTTACCTTTCTCTTTAGTCAAAACTAGACAACCCATGAGCCTGGGTCATAAATAAGAGATGTTTTCTTACCAGATTCCTCTTCAATGCCGTCAACAATGGCAGACGTAGGAGATGACCCGGCTGAGCCCGAGGGAGGGGTCAAACGTGTCATCAGTCATGAATCCCTTTGCGATCGTAAGAGATCTAAATCCAGCCCACCTTGAATTCCTTTGACTCTTATCTACCGCCAATTTGCTTTGACCGTTAGTAGTTCAGATTCTTGTAGCGAGCAATAAACCTTTATACTCATTTGAACTGGCTGGATTTTCTGATTTCCCGCCGCTTGACAGCAGAGCTTCAAACGCACTGCTTTCACAACAACTGTTCTTAAAATTTTAGGGATGTATCTGCCTTGAAAATAGCCAGTGTTAAACCGTATAGCAGTGGTCCCTAACTTTTTGGGCACAAGGGACCAGTTCTGTGGAAAACGATTTTTTCCATGGACTGATGGTGTGTGCATGGTTTCACATACTACCTAGATCTCGCACACGTGCAGATGAAGCTTCGCTCGCTTGCGCGGTCCAGTTCCTAACGGTCCACGGACTGGTACCAGCCTGCGGCCCGGGGGTGCGGATCCCTCTTGTATAACGCAGTCAAACCACCGCAGTTGACTGCGGGAAATCTTTAATGACATTTTGTATTATGTCATAAAATGCTTTATGATTATTTTTGTAAGAGCCGAGGTGGCGCAGTGGTTAGAGTGCAGTACTGCAGGCTACTTCAGCTGACTGCTAGCTGCAGTTCGGCAGTTCAAATCTCACCGGCTCAAGGTTGACTCAGCCTTCCATCCTTTCGAGGTAGGTAAAATGAGGACCCAGATTGTTGGGGGCAATATGCTGACTGTGAACCGCTTAGAGAGGGCTGTAAAGCACTGTAAAGCAGTATATAAGTCTTAGTGCTATTGCTATTGCTATTTTTGATGTCCTAAAATGCTTTTATAAAATTTGCCACATTTCAGTTCTGTGGGAATCAGGGGTCCCAGATTTTAGGAAGGATCTAATAGCCAAAAGTACTGAATCCGGTCAGAACTATGTGGAACACTGTATGTAAGTAAAAACAGCAATTTGAAAAATTTGAAAATAATGTCAGCTATGAATCTGGAAGATGTAGTCCTGTCAGTCCCTTAAGGTAGACCAGGTGAAGGAATAGACTGCACCAGACATCCTGGAGCCCATTTTATTGATACAGAGCAATGTTTTTCAACCTTGGCAACTTTAAGATGTTGAAGAGCCGAGGTGGCGCAGTGGTTAGAGTGCAGCACTGCAGGCTACTTCAGCTGACTGCTAGCTGCAGTTCGGCGGTTCAAATCTCACCGGCTCATGGTTGACTCAGCCTTCCACCCTTCTGAGGTGGGTAAAATGAGGACCCAGATTGTTGGGGGAAATAGGCTGACTCTGTGAACCGCTTAGAGAGGGCTGTAAAAGCACTATGAAGCGGTATATAAGTCTAACTGCTATTGCTATTGCTAAGATGTGTGGACTTCAATTCCCAGAATTCCCTTGATGCATCTTAAAGTTGCTGAGGCTGAGAAAAACTAATACAGGGCATGGCAAGTAAGGAATTTTGAAAGCCTGGTGGCATTTTTCCTCTATGTCTCCCTCCCTCCTGCTTATACCAAAGCGAGTTAAGATAGATCCAGGGGGACAATGAGAGAGAACCGCAAGCAGTGTGACAACATAACAACACAAGCACCGCCCATTTTCTATGCACTTTGCAATATCACATGCAGAAAAATGTAGATCTACCGGAATAGAATATGTGAGCTCTCCTAAGGAGAATACAACACAATTTTAAAGGCCATCTGCAACCACATTGTAGTTTTTCCTTTGTTGTCACACCAGTCCACCAAGCAGAGAGATACCAAGGACAAAGAAACAGGATTAAGAGCCCGCAAAGCAATAGACTTTCTCTTGAACAGCTTGTGGCCAGTGTGAATTCAACAGGTGCATCTTCTCCCATTGGCCCTTCTCGGCACTAGAATTCAACGTGCACCTGCTGAATTTCAGCCTTACGTTTCTCAACCTTAGCAACTTTAAGACATTTGGGCTTCAAATCCCAGAATTCCCCAGCCAGCCATGTCTTCAAGTTGCCAACGTTGGGAAATGCTGTATTTTTTTTTTTTTAAAAAAGTTTGTTAGCCAGAAAGCCAGGGCTGCTAATTTTTCCGATAGTCTTATGGATAAGATTTGGGAAAGGGAGATGCTGAAAAATAGCTTACATTTCTCACGCCGATTCCTTTGTTCACTTTCACTCCATAGAGATGACGTACATTGAAGGAATGTCCTGACACAAAATGGACCTTATTTCTGGTTTCTGGATGTCCCTTACACTGGGATCATAATCAGCCAAACGGTAGTACCCTTGACCCATCTCTCTGGTGGATCCAAATAAAACTAACTTCAGAAGCACCTGTGTCTGTTGAGAGTATTTATTTATTTTATCCTATTTAGAAAATCTATACAGTCGCCCATCTTAAACAAGCAATTCTGGAAGGTGAACAATCGGTAGAAAAATATATATTAAAAAATGATCATCAATTAAAGTAACCCAATACAAAAAAAAAATGCCCAGGTACTGCATAGCAAATTGCTTCTTTGTATATAATTTTTTATTAAGTTGCATTAAAAATAAAAACACAGAAAAAACAAAAGCTAGAAAACTAAGAGAAAGAAAAAGTGCAAAGAGAGAAAGGGGAAAAAAGTGGTGGCCTCCGACTCTTTTCAGTGCAAGTAAAAAAAAAAAAACCTTCAATCTTTTGGTTCACATTTCATATTTCAAGCCAACCCTATAATAACAAAATCATTTTAATCATCAAAACCTAAAATCAAAGTTTCTTTTTTTTTCCACTTTCAAGCAAAATTCAAGAAGAGGTTTCCATACAGAAACAAAGCTAGATAAATTATTTTTTTTAATTAAACAGTTTCACCATTTTTGCTAACTTTATCACCTTTACTACATAGCAATTCCATCAGTGACAGATTGGGGACCCAATGGGGGGATTTCATAGTGGAGGTTGTTGGAACAAATAGCCATCTGGTTCAGTTCCAAGCTGGGAGAAAAGCACTGGAAACATGGAGGCTGATTGGAAAGATGGTTTATTGATGAAGCAGAACCACCAAGCACATGGTTTTGGGTAGCTGACCACATGGAGTTGCGAGTGAGGGCTATTTATACCTTCTCTTGGGATTTGAACTTGAGCTTTCTGTTCCTGTGCAAGAACATGTATTCTACTGGCTGCTGTCAGACTCCCATGGGGCTATGCAGGGGTCATAGCTGAGGTTGTCTGAGCTCCCAGGTTTGGTTGAAGCTTGCCGGGTGATGCAATGTCCTTAGATTTTTGCCATGTCGTGAGCTCTGCTGCTAGATGGGTTAGTCCTATTATGTCCTGGAGGATCATGTCTTAATCCCCTCACCCAGAAGCTGGAGGTCTTTTGTCTTGTAGATAGGCTGGCCCAGTCTTTCTTAATGGGCACCAAATATCTGCTGGGAGCAGGGAGCTGGAGCTCTGAGTTTCTGTCTCCCTTAGGATTTTTTATTTCTCTTCCAGGGGAAATATTTTATCCTGCCTTTTTAATATTTCTCAAAATATTTAATTCTTCTAGGAGAGGGGTGGGTGCTAACTTTCTACAAGATGGTTACTAATTAAAACTTAACCCACCTCCTCACCCCACCCCCACCCCGTGTGTCCGGCTCCCTCCTTTCCCATCTGAAGTTAATGGTTTTTATTTGTTAATGATTTTATTCGCTGTGTTATTAGATTGTAGATTTTAATGTTTTTAATGTGTTTGTGCTATACGCCGCCCAGAATCATTGAATATGAGATGGGTGGCAAATACATTTCATAAACTTTGGAGCACCCAAAAATACACACAGAGCCACATTCTGCACCTTTGAAATGTTCTTTAAGGGCAGCCCCATATAGATTGCCTTGAAGTAATCCAATCCGGAAGTGATCGTGGGTAGAGCAGAAATAATATAACTAGCGCACAAGATGAATCTCTGCAATGCCCCCTTCACTACAGTGGCCACCTTCTCTTTGAGCAGCAACCATGAGTCCAGGAGGACCCCAAAATTGCACACCAGCTCGTTCTGGGGAATGTTATCCCATAAAGAGATAAAGTTGGGAAAAAAATCACCAGATCCAGGGGACCCAAAGACCCAGAGTTATTTCATCTTGCCAGGGTGAGTTGTAACTTGCTCCCTCCCATCCAGACCCTCACAGACTCCAGGTCCTGGCTAAGATCCTCAACAGCATCACTTGTAGAGCCAGTGACATTCTTACGACCATCTAGATTTCTACACTCCAAAAGGGTGAATCTAAAGGGGTCAACCTCTTCTTCAAAGCACCTGAAGGCAGAATGAGAAGCAATGGATGGAAACTATCATTAAATTGATGGACTATCATTAAGTGTTGTACCTTATGATTCTTGACGAACGTACCTTTTCTTTTATGTACACTGAGAGCATATGCACCAAGACAAATTCCTTGTGTGTCCAATCACACTTGGCCAATAAAGAATTCTATTCTATTCTATTCTATTCTATTCTATTCTATTCTATTCTATTCTATTCTATTCTATTCTATTCTATTCTATTCTATTCTAATCAAGGGGAGGACCAACTTAGAACTAAGAAGAAATTTCCTGACAGTGAGAACAATTAACCAGTGGAAGGGCTTGCCTCCAGAAGCTGTGGATGCTCCGACAGTGGAGGTTTTTAAGAAGAGATTGGACAAATGGTATAAGGTTTCCTGCTCAAACAGGGGGTTGAACATTAGAAGACCTGCAAGGTCCCTTCCAACTCTGTTATTCTACTATTCTGTTATCAGAAGGCTGCATTGTGCTCTTGTGCCAGAAACACTTAGAAAGTGACAAGACCTCCGAGACACAATGCTTTCAAAAGCAAATCCACAGTGAAAGGTTTTTAATGTCAAAGTTGAAGTACGCACATCGTTAAAGTTGCCAAAGTTGCGAAACACTGATCTAAACAAACAGGACTCACATACTCCCCCACTGCAACCCATGGAGCTTCAGCAAATACCAGTCTGGCAACTGGTCAGAAACTCTATTTGCAATGTTCCTCTTTGCAGCTGGAGGGTACGATGCTGACTTCATTAGAGAGGCAGATACAATATGGAAAAAAAAAAAGAAGATGAACAATTGGCGGCTGCTCGTTCTCCCCCCCCTCCCCCATGTAACTTCAGCTATTAAACTCCCACAGCCAAGGCAGGCAGGCAGAGGTCGTGAGGCAGACCTGGGGGAAAACTCTTTAGTTTTTGTCCTGCCTACCCAAGTCGAGCCACAAACTATGCTCTTGGCCAGAGAGCTCCCTTTGCTTCTCTGCGTGGGACTTGTGAACGGGTTTTATCCCAACCATGAATCGGAGGGCATTGCGTCAAGTGATTTCACCGATGCCGACATCCCAGGAAAGAGGATGAGGCAGGCTGTCGTAGAGAAAAACCCTTTGCCTGGACAACATCTCAAGAAAAGTGGAGCGCTTAAAGAGAAGAATGCAACAGAACCATTTCAAGCCTGTTTGGAAGGTAACCGGTGGGAGGGTGGGAAGGTCTTCATAGGACAGTGATGGGGAACCTTTTTTGGCTCGGGTGCCAAAAGGGTGCACGTGCGCACGATAGCGTGTGCGTGCGTGCCCACACCCATAATGCAATGCCTCCCTGCGCATGCGCACAACCTCCGCTGCCCCCCGCACATGCATACAGACCTCACTGAAGCCTCCGGACTTCCTGTAGGCCCATTGGGCTGTTTTTCACTCTCCCCAGGGTTCAGGAAAGCCTCCTGAAGCCTGGGGACGGCAAAAAATGGCCCAATGGGCCAATCGGAAGTTCGGAAATGAAACGGAAGTGGAGCTGCCCTACTACTTACCTTCAGATAGTTGCAACCAGGCCTCGCACACCTCGGCCCATTTCTTCTCCAGCAAGGTTTTCCTGAAGGCTTCTCTAGCCGATAACAGAGCTCCTAATCGATCCGGAGCTCTGTTATCAGCTGCAGAAGAAGCCTTGCTGCAGAACTGTCCAAAGCCAAAGAAGTTCCCAAAGAAGTTCCTGAAGACCTCTGACAGAGAAAAGGAGGCTGGAGATGAGCACACAAGTGAACTTCCGGTTGGCCCATTGGGCCGTTTTCGCCATCCCCAGGCTTCAGGAGGCTTTCCTGAAGCCTGGGGAGAGCCGAAAAGGCGGAAAAGAAGGCCGAAAATCAGCTGGCCAGCGCGCTGGAGCTGACATAGGGCAAAGCCTCACGTGCCCTCAGATATAGCTCCACGTGCTACCTGTGGCACGCGTGCCATAGGTTCGCCATCACTGTCATAGCATGTGTCCTGCTTTCCCCTCCAGGCTCAAATAGATCCTCCATCATTTCCCCTATGGAGAAATCCTGAAAAAAAACAGGAAGCTTGCTATGACATCAGAAGGTCCATTATTTCCATCTGCCATGCAGAGGTGGCATTCAGCCGGTTCAGGCCGGTTCGGGTGAACCGGTAGTCGCGACCTGCGGGTGGGCGGGGTGGGCCCGCCCCGGCACTATGCCATCCTATTTAGCCACATTTTCAAGCCGCGCACATGCTTGCAAGCTGCGCGTGCGAGCAAACCGCATGCGCGGAAGGCACGCGCTCACATTTTCGGTGCTGGGCGAACCAGTAGGGGAAATTATATGAATCCCACCTCTGCTGCCATGGTATGACTGGGTTCTTTTTAGGGCCGGAGGTGTAATTAGAGTTACAAGATGGTAACCAACACAGGGAAACCAAGACAGTGGAGGCTTTTATGGACCTTCTTTACTGTATACAGGAAAACTATTTACCATAGATATTATTAACAACAAAATCCTGACTTCTACCCAGGTTCAGGTTTCTTCTTAGGTCTCTATCCTAGTGACTATTCCCCTCTAACTCTCCTCCTGAATGCTTCATTTCCTCCCCAGCCTTCACTACATCTTCGTGCCCCATTTCCGGGATTATCGAGAAAAAGGGAGGAACATGCTGGATTTACAGATGAGCGTGCTCAGTGCTGCTCATCTCCTTTCCTTGGATCTGCTTAGAATGGAATGGAATGGAATGGAATGGAATGGAATGGAATGGAATAGAATAGAATAGAATAGAATAGAATAGAATAGAATAGAA
>QLTV01003425.1:354438-366703 GCA_003457575.1 Thermophis baileyi
GAAAAACTGTAATATGGAAAATATGAGAAAGTAAACAGAAGAATAAATTTTTGGGTTGATTTGACGGTTGGATAATTAATATTATAATGGAAGATGTTAAAAAAGGTTAAAAATATTATTAAATGAATATAATTAGATTTGAAAGTATATATAGATGTATGTATGTATATGCACTCTGACAACACATTGTTTAAATTGAAAATGGAATTTTTATATTATAAAATTAAAAAAAATTATTACAAAAAAAAATGCAGAGTTCCAGAAACAAATTATTACTAAAATTTGATAAAAGCGATTTAAAATGGAATTGGATAAAATACAATTTAAAATGAAATTGGAATAAAATACAATAATGTAAGATTTAGGTAAAATATGATAAAATTATATTTCGGTGTCATCCCTACAATCGACCCCAATCAGTCCCACATATGCAGATCTCAACCGAACCATTTTGCTTAAGTACTGTGCTGTGTTAAATGTTATTTTCAGATTCTGGCCACACATAAGGTGAGTTGTTTTGATATGGGGATCCCAATGGATACCATTCGTTTGGTATGTAGACCAAGGTACCTGTCCCTTCCAAAGCGTTCTGCGCATGCGCAGAGGGTAAAAGAACCCAAATGGCAGCGTCTGGGTGGGTGGGCGACACCTCGCGCTGCCATCGCTACGGGCTCTCCGACGACCGGCAGGCACGCCCAAACTGGGAGAATTTCACCCCTGCTGGTGAGGCTGCAATAGTCGTAAGTGTGAAAAACGGTCATAAGTCACTTGTTTCAGTGCTGTTGTAACTTCAAACGATCACTAAATGAACTGTTGTAAGTCGAGGACCATCTGTATAAAAAGAGATACCTCTTCTGAGAAGGACAGGAGAGATAGTGATGATGCATTGCAGTGAGGTCACCAGAAGGACAGGCTGAGATGTGTTTTTGGAGGAGGCACAAGTAGTGTCTCAATTTTGATAACTTGAAGAGGTGTGGACTTCAACTCCCAGAATTCCCCAGCCAGCAAAGCTCAAATTCTGGGATTCAAAGTCCCCATCTTTTCAAATTGCCAAGGCAAAAAAATACGGTATTTTAAAAAAAATCATTTGACCTTGTTTCAGTTCAAATGCTAAGAAGGGTTGGGATTAGTTATGATTTAGATGGGAGACAACTATGGAATTCCAGGACTATAAACTAAATTTTGGAGGAAGGCACAGATGCCAGTGGGATAGCCAGGTTTGAACCACTTTCTGGAAAGTGGTTAGAGTGGAAACCAGATCTCAGAGGGAACTTGTTCCAGAGGGCTGAGGAAATGATCGAGGTACATTGTTTCTGGGTCTCCGCTCATTTTATTTCCCATGTTGAAGGACCCATACCTTTCCAGACAGAATGAGCAGCCCAGCTGAAAATTTATTTATTTATATTTTGTTTCTTCACCTGGGCAGTGAAATCAGCTTAGAAGAAATGGTTCTATGGATCTTCCTTCCTTCTTTCCTTCCTTCCTGCCTTCCTTCCTTCCTTCCTTCCTTCCTTCCTCCCTTCCTTCCTTCCTTCCTTCCTTCCTCACTTCCTTCCTTCCTTCCTTCCCTCCTTCCCCCCTTTCTTCCTATCAAAATTAAGATGTTTGGTTCAACTGGTTTATATTTACTGTATAACAGCTGCAGTTTCTTTGGGTTATTCTTTATTTATTTGTTTGTTTATTTGTTTGTTTGTTTGTTTGTTTGTTTATTTATTTGTCAAGCATATATACGGTAACAGATATAAGTATAAACATGATTATGAATACAGGAAATGTATACGAATAAATGGGGGACAGTAGGACAGGAACGGTAGGCATGTTGGTGCGCTTATGCACGCCCCTTACAGATCTCTTAGGAATGGGGTGAGGTCAACGGTAGACAGTCTAAGGTTAAAGTTTTGGGGGTTTGGGGAAGAAATACTGTGTGTGTATATATATATAAGGCACTGACCACTCTGTTGCTGAAGTCGTATTTTTTGCAATCAAGTTTGGAGAGGTTTACATTAGGTTTGTATCTATTGTGTGCTCGTGTATTGTTGCGGTTGAAGCTGAAGTAGTCATTGACAGGTAGGACATTGTGGCAGATGGTTTTATGTGCTACACTTAGGTCAGATCGAAGGCGGCATAGTTCTAAATTGTCTAAGCCCAAAATTTCAAGTCTGGTGGCATAAGATATTCTGTTGCGAACAGAGGAGTGGAGGACTCTTCTCGTGAAATATCTGTGGACATTCTCAATTGTATTAATGTCCGATATGTAGTGCGGGTTCCAGATAGATGAGCTGTCATCAGCTATCAACACTGGAAGGGAAGNNNTCATCTACATATCTGAGCCAGATTTTAAAAAAAACTAAAAACATACCCAAACATTTTCTTAGATATGTAGATGACACCTTCATAATCTGGCCACATGGGAAAGAAAAACTGGACAACTTCCTCATATATATATATATATATATATATGTTTTTTGAGGTTTATATATGTCATGTGTTCTCCTTTTGCGACCTTCTGACAAGCACAGTCAATTGAGAAGCCAGATACACTTAACAACTGTATTACTAACTTAACAGCTGCAGTGATTCACTTAACAACTGTGGCAAGAAAGATCGTAAAATGGGGCAAAACTAACTTAACAACTGTCTCACTTAGAGTCAGCTTCAGCTAGCATGTCATATAAACCTGGGTCAAATGTATAAAACTACATTAAATAAAAATGATAAATAACAGGTACAGGTAATCCTCGACTTACAACAGTTCGTTTATTGACCAAAATTACAATGGCACTGAAAAAAGTCACATGAACTTTTTTCACACTTATGACTTGCTGCAGCATCCCCATGGTCATGTATCAAAATTCAGAGGCTTGACAACTGGTTCATATTTATGACAGTTGGGATTTTGTGATCCCCTTTTGCGGCTTTCCAACAAGCAAAGTCAATGCGGAAGCCAGATTCACTTAACAACCAGGTTACTAACTTAACAATTGCAGTGATTCGCTTAAGAAATGTGGCAAGAAATGTGGCCAAACTCACTTAACTAATATCTCTCTTAGCAACATAAATTTTGGGCTCAACTGTGGTCGTAAGTCGAGGACTACCTGTATAGGAACAAAAGGGCTGACAGGCCAAAGATCCAAAGAAATTGGCCAAGGGCACTTTTCTAAAACAATGTGCTTTTTTTGGTAAACTCGGGACGAGCCACTTAAAAGAAGAAATGTGTATTTCGTTTTTTGCAGAAGCTGTTAAGAGGAATGCTAGAGCCTCTGAGAGAGCTTATGATAATGTCTATGAAGAATTAGCATCCTTTTCTGGTGGCTATTACTTGAACACGAAGAAAAACCAACTTTCTAAGGCCCTTGGCGTACTGGAGCTGTCCATGAATGCCGCTCCTGTTAAAATAGCCCAAAATCGTGTGGATGGATCTCAGTTCTCCTTCCCCGTGGATGAAACTCTAACCGAAATATCAATCTCAGTCAAGACTTTAAGGCATGAGAGATTCAACTTTAATATCTGGCAACCTTCAGGTAATTGAACTGAGTAAAAATGGATGGAAACTGATCAAGGGGAGATTCAACCTAGAAATAAGGAGAAATTTTCTGACAGTGAGAACAATTAACCAGTGGAACAGCGTTGCCTTCAAAAGTTGTGGGAGCTTTATCACTGGAAGCTTTCAAGAAGGGACCGGACTGCCATCTGTTAGAAATGGTGTAGGGCAGGGGTGTCAAACTCAAGGCCCGGGAGCTGGAGCCGGCCCACGGGGTGCTTAGATCTGGCCCATGGGGCCAACCTGGAAACATGGAAGGACCGGCCCACAGTGCCTCTGCCAGCGAAAATGGAGTTCGGGAGGGCGGCCCTCCCGAGCGCCATTTTTGCTGGCAGAGGGTTGCAGGAGGCCGTCGCAGCCAAAAATGGAGCTCTGGAGCCCGTTTTCACTGGCGGAGCGCTCGGGCCACCACAGGCGCCCGCGTAGGGTCTCCTGTTTGGGCGGGGGGGTTGAACTAGATGACCTACAAGGTCCCTTCCAACTCTGTTAATCTGTTATTGAGTATACAAAAGGTCAAAAAAGGCTGCAACTATGCAAGCACTTTCCCTTGTCTGACATGGGACACATGTAAAAAAAGGGGGGGCTTAAACTGCACGATCGTGGATGTCCCGAATTGGAGGAAGCCATAATGCCGGCCATTTTAGCCTCTGCAGGCAGTCTTCGACTTAAAATAGTTCGTTTAGTGACCATTCAAAGTTACAACGTCACTGAAAAAAGTGACTTATGACCGTTTTTCACACATAGGACCATCGCAGCATCCCCACGGTCACATAATCAAAATTCAGACGCTTGGCAACTGACTCGTATTTATGACGGTCGCAGTGTCCATGGATCACGCGATCCCCTTTTGCGACCTCCTGACAAGCAAAATCAATGGGGAAACCAGTTTCACTTAACAAACGTGTAACTAATTGACCGACTGCAGGGATTCGCTTAACAACTGCGGCAGGAAAAGTCATAAAATGGGGCAGAGCTCACTCAACAGATGTCTCACGTAGCAACAGAAAATGTGGGCTCAATTGCGGTCGTAAGTTGAGGACCACCTGTAATGCAATTCATTCCTATTTTTGTGATATTCCACGATAGGTGACCCATTCAGAAAACCTCGTATGATGATTGAGACAAGAAATCACAAGGTCGTGAAGGTATCTCCTCTCCCTCAGCCAGGTCGGTGGACTGTATCTATGACTCCAAGGGGCTTTTATGAGGTGGAGATTGGAGGCAAGAGTTTGCTTGACTTTACTTACCGGATAATGCAGACGCAGAACGGCTACATGCTTCCAATTCAAGGACAGCCTGTGAAAGGTAAGTCTTCTAGAGCCGGGGTCTCCAACCTTGGCAACTTTAAGCCTGGCGGACTTCAACTCCCAGAATTCCCCAGCCAGCTTGCTGGCTGGGGAATTCTGGGAGTTGAAGTCCGCCAGGCTTAAAGTTGCCAAGGTTGGAGACCCCAGTTCTAGAGTGTCCTGTTGCAACTCTGGGGTCAAACCCTCCATTACCAACATCCATGCTAAAAAAAATAAAACTCAGGCAAAAATTTTAGGTGCTAAGAGAAATCCATTTCAGAAAAAAAAAGTCTATAGCAGCGGTTCTCAACCTGTGGGTCGCGACCCCTTTGGGGGTCGAACGACCCTTTCACAAGGGTCACCTAAGCGCGCGCTAGCCCGTCATCTTGGTGACTGGCAACGCACGCGGCGTGCGGGGAGGGGGCGGGGAGGGGGTCGCGGGGTTAGGAAGGTTGAGAACCACTGGTCTACAACGCCCCCTTTGGGGGTCGAACGACCTTTTCACAGGGGTCGCCTAAGTGCGCGTTAGCCCACCACGCCCTCTTCGTCACCTCATCGCACACAGGGGCGGGGAGGGGGTCACGGCATTAGGAAGGTTGAGAGCCACTGGTCTATAGAGATTCTCAGTCATCCAGGTCATGGTTGTCCCAAAGGTGCTTTTTTTCAGGAGGTAATTGGACTTTCTTGTTTTTTCTTTGAAGATGTTTTGCTTCTCATCCAGGAAGCTTCTTCAACTCTGACTGGATGGTGGGGAATGGAAGGATGAGAAGCGAAACGTCTGGATGACCTGGATGACTGAGAAGCTCTATAGACCTTTAGCTATCCAATTTGGGATGAACACATTTCGAATAGCAATAGCAATAGCACTTAGCAATAGCAATAGCACAGTGCTTTACAGCCCTCTCTAAGCGATTTACAGAGTCAGCATATTGCCCCCAACAATCTGGGTCCTCATTTTACCGACCTCGGAAGGATGGAAGGCTGAGTCAACCTTGAGCCTGGTGAGATTCTATCAGAGTTTGTTGCATAAAAATCAAAACCAGAAGCACACACAGATGACAGATTCAGCTGGATTCAATAACTTATTTATAAACATAGTAATATATACATATAATACCACAGGTAGATTATTTCTTCAAGTAAACACAAGCAGGAGTTAGTTTCATTTCAGCAGAGCAGTACAGGGAGGAGAGAGAGTAGAGAGCAGAGTGGAGCACTGAGCCACGCCCAGCCTTAAGCTAAGTTTTTAGTTTCGATTCTCTGCACAGACTCAGATGTGGTTAGCTCCCATTGGCTGACTTAGTTGCTATGCCTATTCATTGGCTAACCTTGTTAACATGGCTCTCTCAGTCATGAATATTCTAACAGATTCGATCTGCCAAACTGCTGGCAGCCGGTGATCAGCAGAAGTAGCCTGCAGTACTGCACTCTAACCACTGCGCCACTGCGGCTCATGGTGTGGGAGTATGAATGGATTTCCAGAGAAAAAAATTGCAGTCCACAGGAACCATTTGCACTACTCAGGTGACCCTGAGAACACAGATAAACCTCCAAGTGCTTCAAAGACCCTCTAAAAGCATGCAAATGACCAGCTGTCTGCAAGGAATATAAATCCTTCCATTCCCCACCATCCAGCCAGAGCTGAAGAAGCTTCTTGGATGAGAAGCAAAACGTCTTCAAAGAAAAAACCAGAAAGTCTCAGTTGCCTCCTGAAAAAAGCACCTTTGTGACAGGGGTGAAATCCAGCAGGTTCTGACAGGTTCTGGAGAACCGGTAGCGGAAATTTTGAGTAGTTCGGAGAACCGGCAAATACCACCTCTGGCTGGCCCCAGAGAGGGGTGGGAATGGAGATTTTGCAATATCTTTCCACTGGAGTGGGGTGGGAATGGAGATTTTGCAGTATTCTTCCCCTGCCACGCCCACCAAGCCACGCCCACCAAGCAACACCATGTCCACCAAGCCACGCCCACAGAAAAAAATTGGATTTCACCACTGCTTTGGGACATTTGAGAAGAAGAGAGTATTGAGGAAGAGACAGGATTCTGGAGGGGTGTGCTTTGCTAACTTTGGTCCCAAAGGTGCTTTTTCAAGAGGCAACTGGATTTTCTTGTTTTTCTTTGAAGACGTTTCTCTTCTCATCCAAGAACAGAGGTGGGTTCCTCCCGGTTAGCACCGGTTCTATAGAACCGGTAGTAAACTGGTGGTGACGTCACGGGAAAACCCAAGAAAGCCCAGTTGCCTCTTGAAAAAAGCACCTTTGGGACAACCATGATGACTGAGAATCTCCATAGACACTCTGTTAACTTTCTACATTTTTCTCAGGATCAAACTATTCCATCTCCATAAAGATGCTGGGAGCAGCCAGAGGTACCCAAATGCAGCGTCTGGTCATTTCTGATGGACTAGGAGGTCCTGTTCACTCCATCGTTTTAAACCAAACATCTGATGCCCTTGGCAATATCTTGGCCTTTGCTCCAATTCATCTGGATTCATTGGTATGAACCACGGTTATTTCTTCATCTTCTGATTTGACTCCATGTTGCATGACTGGTTAGAACTTCAATGGTAAACCATGAGGAGAATGTTCTGTCCAATATCTAGGTATATTAATCCATATACAGGTAGTCCTCAATTTATGACCACAATTGAGCCCACAATTTCTGTTGCAAATGAGAGATTTGTTAAGTGAGTTTTGCCTTGTTTTTTACGACTTTTCTTGCCACCGTTGTTAAGTTAGTAACATGGTTGTTAAGTGAATCAGACTTTGCTTGTCAGAAGATCGCAAAAAGCGATTACAGGACCCCGGGACACTGTAACAGAGGTGGGTTCCTCCCAGTTCGGACCGGTTCACCCGAACCGGTAGCAACCCACTGGTGACATCACGGTGACGTCACAGAGCCAGTTCTGTCGGTGCTGGTCCATCTTTTTTTTGGAAAAAATTTGGGGGAGGATTTTTTTGGGAAATTCTTTTTTATTTTTATTTTTCTTCTGCGCATGCACATGCGCATGCGCAGAAGCTGAGTTTACGGCACTGCACATGCGTCGCCATCTTGTTTTTGGGTTGTTGTGTTTTTTTTATTTTTATTTTTTAAAATTTTTTGGCACTGCGCATGCGCGCGCCCACAAGGCGTGCCCACGCGGCGTGGGAGAAAGCGAACCGGCAGCGAGGTAAGTTAGAACCCACCCCTGCACTGTAACCATCATGTGTGAGTGTGAGTCAGTTGTCAAGCGTCGGAATTTGGATTATAGCAATAGCAATAGCAATAGCACTTAGCCTTATATACCGCTTTACAGTGCTTTTACAGCCCTCTCTAAGCGGTTCACAGAGTCAGCATATTGCCCCCAACAATCTGGGTCCTCACTTTACCCACCTTGGAAGGATGGAAGGCTGAGTCAACCTTGAGCCGGTGAGATTTGAACCGCCGAACTGCAGCTAGCAGTCAGCTGAAGTAGCCTGCAGTACTGCACCACTGTGCCACCTCAGCTCTAATGTGACCAAGGGCATGCTACAATGGTTGTAAGTGTGAAAAACGGTCATAAGTTACTTTTTTCAGTGCCGTTGTAACTTCAAATGGTCCCTAAATGAACTGTTGTAAATCGAGGACTACCTGTAGAGTGGCTGTAGTATTATTGCTTATCCTTCTTATTCTTTATTTCCCCCTTTTATGAATATTATTATTATTCTCTCTGTTGCTTTGCGTATACACTGAGTGCTTCTGTATCGGAGAAAAATTCTTTGTGTATCTAAACACACTTGGCCAAATAAGGTATTCAATTCAGTTCAAATCAAATCTGCAAATCTTCTCAGTGGGAACCATTTTGGACACCCACAGCTTGCTCCACAAATGCTAAACATAACCACTGAACCATAAAGGGAGCTTAGCGTTCACTGTCTAGTTTTATCAAATCAAAGGAATCCTAGTTTTGAAGATCTAATTGCTCAATCACTCAACCACTCTTCACAGCCATAGAGCAGGAAGACCTTTTGGCCTGGACCTCAAGGCCATCCAGAATAACAGAATAACAGAGTTGGAAGGGACCTTGGAGGTCTTCTAATCCAACCCACCGCTCAGGCAGGAAGCCCTATACCAGGGGTGTCAAACTCGATTTCATTGAGGGCCACATCAGGGTTGTGTTTGACCTGGGGGGGCTGTGGAATGGACGTGGCCAGGCTGGGCGTGGCCAGTTCGACGTCACTAGTGTCGGGGTGCCTGTGGTGGCCTGAGCGCTCTGCCAGAGAAAACAGGCTCCTGAGCTCTGTTTTCGGCTGCGACAGCCTCCTGCAACCCTCTGCCAGCAAAAATGGAGCTCGGGAGGACTCGCATGTGGCCTTCCCAAGCTCCGTTTTCGCTGGCAGAGGCACCGCGGGCCAGTCCTTCGCTGTTTCCAGGGTGGCCCCGCAGGCCAGATCTAAGCACCCCCCAGGCCGGCTCCGGCTCCCAGGCCTTCAGTTTGACATCCCTGCCCTATACCATTTCAGACAAATGGCTGCCCAATCTCTTCTTAAAAACAGTGTTGGAGCATTCACAACTTCTGGAGGCATGTTGTTCCACTGATTAATTGTTCTAACTTCAGGAAATTTATCCTTGATTCTAGGTTGCTTCTCTCTTTGATTAGTTTCCCTCCATTGCTTCTTGTCCTGCCTTCAGGTGCTTTGGAGAATAGGTTGCCCCTGAGATAGCAGAAGACTGTTATCATGTCAACCCCAGTCTTTCTTTTCATTAAACTATACATACCCAATTCCTGCAACTATTCCTCATATTCCACAGAGGGAGTCAAGCTATTCTCCAAAGCACCTGAGGGCAGGACAAGAAGCAATGGGTGGAAACTAACCAAGGAGAGAACCAACCTAGAACTAAGGATAAGTTTCCTGACAGAACAACTAATCAGTGGAACAACTTGCCTCCAGAAGTTGTAAATGCTCCAACACTGGAAGTTTTTAAGAAGATTTGTCTGAAGTGGTGTAGGGTTTCCTGCCTAAGCAGGGGGTTGGACTAGAAGACCTCCAAGGTCCCTTCCAACTCTGTTATTTTGTTCTGTTCTGAATATGTTTTAGCCTCCAGTCCCCTAATCATCTTTATTGCTCTTCTTTGAGTAGAGTAGAATAGAATAACAGAGTTGGAAAGGACCTTGGAGGTCTTCTAGCCCAACCCCCTGCTTAGGAAGGAAACCCTATACAGGGGGTTGGACTTCTCTGCACTCTTTCTAAAGTCTCAACATCCAAAGGAAGGGGGATGCCAATAATTATTTATATCCTAATTTCTGCTGGCCTTTACCAGCTTTCTATTGAAAGTAATACCCAAATGGGGTACAATAAAGCTGAACCAGCAAAACTATACAGGTAGTTCTTGATTTATAACTGTTTGGTTTGTGCCCGTTCAAAGCTACAACGGCACTGAAAACAGTGACTTATGACCGTTTTTCACACTTAACAACTGTTGCAGCATCCCCATGGTCACATGATCAAAATTCAGACGCTTGGCAACTGACTCGTACTTATGACAGTCGCGGTGCCCTGTGGTCAGGTGATCCCCTTTTGCGACCTTCTGACAAACCAAGTCAATGGGGAAGCCAGATTCACTTAACAACCGTGTTACTACCTTAACAATGGCAGTGATTTGCTTAACAACGGTGGCAAGAAAAGTTTGTAAAATGGGACAAAACTCAGTTTTTGTCTTTTTTTGCAACAGAAATTTTGGGCTCAATTGCGGTCATACGTTGAGGACTACTTGTCCCTGTACAAAGTTACAAAGTTTATGAATATCAAATTGGACCAAAAGGACCAAAAAGAACCAAATTACTTTTAACAAAGAGTAAAATAAATAAGAGGCCATTCCTGATTATCATACTATCTTTTAGTACCCATATCAATGTTAGCAATTACTATTTTAATATTTTAATGTTATCTTGTTTTTACTGGGTTGTAAGCAGGGATGAAATTCAGCAGGTTCTGACAGGTTCTGGAGAACCGGTAGCAGAAATTTTGAGTAGTTCAGAGAACCGGCAAATACCACCTCTGGCTGGCCCCAGAGTGGGGTGGGAATGGGGATTTTGCAATATCCTTGCCCTGCCACGCCCACCAAGCCACGCCCACAGAACCGGTAGGGAAAAATTTTGAATTTCACCCCTGGTTGTAAGCCATCTTGGCGAGATGGGTGGCATATAAATTTAATAATAAATAACTTCTCTATTATGAGAATATGAGCTAGTTTGGGGCAATGGTGAAGGAGCTCAACTAGGAGCTGGGGGACCCAGGTTATAGTCCCCCTACACAAAAATTATCCTGGGCGAGGAAGTTAAATAAATATACTAAATAAATAATCAGCCAAAGAAATGCAGTCATAATGTAAAACAGCAGCATGAAAAACAAAACCCAGATTGCTCCAATTAAAACTATTCACACAAAGGATTAAGATAAATGCCCAAAAAAGGGGGGGGGAAGCAAAGTCAAGGTTTCCTTCTATAGCCAGCTACAGTATTACGAACTGCAAAAATGACTATAGCTATAATTTCTTAAGCCTTTAAGGACTTTGTTTATCTTTATTTTAAAAAGCAGCTTCTTGGCATCTGAGTACAGTTATCTACCCGGAACAGCAGAAACGATTGGAGTAATCTCTGCTCTGTTCAAGATGCAAGAGACAGACAATGTAAAATCCATTAATTCCCTTTTTTTTTACTTTCCAGTCTCCGATGCTAAAAGTAGAAGGTCTGTCTCCCGGCAACCTGCCCTTCTCACGTCTCAACATCAATCCTATCCATGTGGCGTCAATAAGGATTCTACCCTTGGCAGACCAAGACAGTAAGTCCCTGGCAGCAGTATGAAAACTTCCTTTGCCACTTTGATCCACCTAAGTCAGGGGAGTCAAACTCGATTTCATTGAGGGCCGCATCAGGGTTGTGTCTGACCTTTGGGGCCAGTCTGGGCGTGGCCAGCTCGACGTCACTCGTGTCGGGGGAGCCTGTGGTGGCCCGAGCGCTCTGCCTGCGAAAACGGGCTCCCGAGCTCCATTTTTGGCTGTGACAGCCTCCTGCGAAAACGCACACAGCCTGCGAAAATGCACACAGCCCTCCCAAGCTCTGTTTTTGCTGGCAAAGGCACCGCAGGCCGGTCCTTCACTGTTTCCAGGACAGCCCCATGGGCCAGATCCGGCCTGCTGGCCTTGAGTTTGACACCCCTGACCTATATATATATATATATATGACTGTCCAGTCTCTTCTTAAAAAACCCCAGTGTTGGAGTGCCCACGATTTCTGGAGGCGAACTGTTCCACTGTTTAATTGTCCTCACTGTTAGGAAGTTTCTCCTTAATTCCAGGTTGCTTCTCTCTTTGGTTAGTTTCCAACCATTGTTTCGTGTCCTGCCCTCTGGTGCTTTGTAGAATAATTTGACCCACTCTTCTTTGTGGCAGCCCCTCAAATCCTGGACTATTGCTATCGT
>QLTV01003425.1:376398-392468 GCA_003457575.1 Thermophis baileyi
ACTCCTGGGGGAAGGATACTGCAAAATCCCCATTCCCTCCCCACTCCTGGGGGAAGGATGTCGCAAAATCCCCATTCCCTCCCCACTCCTGGGGGAAGGATACTGCAAAATCTCCATTCCCTCCCCACTCCTGGGGGAAGGATATTGCAAAATCCCCATTCCCACCCCACTCTGGGGCCAGCCAGAGGTGGTATTTGCCGGTTCTCCGAACTACTCAAAATTTCCGCTACCGGTTCTCCAGAACCTGTCAGAACCTGCTGGATTTCACCCCTGTCCCCAACCATTCCAGCTTTGCGGACTGGTCGGGTAGGGGGAGAGGAAATGGACCCCGTTCAAGTGGCAGGTATGCACGCTCGCAGGCACAGCTCAATTTGCGTGAGCAGTGGGCACTCGCACGTGCGCGTGAAGCTCCATTTGTGCTGGGGTTTCATGTGCGTGCACGAGTGCCCACCACTCACACAAATGGAGCTGCATGCATGCGCTTGCCCGCTGCTTGTGCGACCCGGTTCCAAATAAGGTCACAGCCCAGTACTGGGCCATGGCCTGGGGGTTGGGGAACCCCTGGTCTAAAGCTTGGGGGGTCTTTTCATATCACCCTTCCAATAGCAATAGCACTTAGACTTATATCCCGCTTTACAGTGCTTTTACAGCCCTCTCTAAGCGGTTTACAGAGTCAGCATATTGCCCCCAACAATCTGGGTCCTCATTTTACCGACCTCGGAAGGATGGAAGGCTGAGTCAACCTTGAGCCTGGTGAGATTCGAACTGCCAAATTGCAGGCACCTGGCAGGCAGCAGAAGTAGCCTGCAGTACTGCACTCTAACCACTGCACCACCGTGGCTCTTAAAAGATAACTTATCCAAAGATATGCCTGCATTATTAACAATCACCACTAATCTTTCTTTCAGTCTTGCAACATTTACAGCAAAAACCAGTTCATCGCAAAACTATATGACTCTGCTCATCTCTGTCATTCCCAAAACAGCCTTGGTGAGTCTCCTTTACTCTCAAGGTTCCCAAATTACTGCTAAACTTCTGCCAATTTGTTTGTGTGTTCTATATTGCAGTCTTTCTCGACCTTAGCAACTTCAAGATACGCGGACTTCAATTCCCAGAATTCCTCAGCCAAGGAGAGCATCATAGTCTGCAATCTTGGGGGGGGGGTTCCCTTGGTTTTGAAGCTCCAGTTTTGGTTCTCTGCCTTGTCACGATCCAGACCAATATCTTAGGACACGGGTGTCAAACCCGCGGCGTCATGTTGCCATCACTTGACATATCGCGACGTTTTTCCACTTCGCGGAGCTGGGCTGGGCATGGCCTGCGCATGATGCATCCGGCCCACGGGTCGGCAGTTTGACACCCCTGTCTTAGGAGAAACAACTGTTGCTCCTCCAAAAAACAAGAAAAAATACAAGCACAGATTAAAATGGAGCCACTTTGTTTTAAATTAGCTAAATTTAAATGGAAAGATTGGGCGGAAGGTTTTTCAACTTGCAGACAATAGCTCACAGTCCAACCCCATGTTCCTGCTCTTTCTGGTTTACAGTAAGAAAACTTTTCTCAAACTTGGTAACTAGGATGTTTGAACTTCAACTCCCAGAAAGCCTGGCTGGGGAATTCTGGGAGTTGAAGTGCACCTATCTTAAAGTTGCCAAGGCTGAGAAAAATTGCACTAGCCAAATAAAAAGACCACATAAAAAAGCGACCAGCAAAATACCTACATGTGCATTTCTGTATTCCCTGCATTCGTGGCGTCCATGAATTAATCTTTGATCCACACTTAACATTGAGTTAAGTTTTTCCTATTGTTGGAAGAAAATTTCCTGTGTTCGTTTCCCAGCTGGGAAGCAGTCACCGATACTGAGAAGAAATAGACATAAAAGCCAGCTGCCAGAAAAGGGATCCTTTAATTCAGGAAGGCAAGAATAGTAGTGACACAACTCAAGCATTCCTGGGTTGCAAGCAAACTTGGAAGTGTGACTCTGAGCCTTTTATGCTTAATTCCCCTTTGAAGCTCCTGCAGCTTGATGTTTCTGATTGCCCTGGGTTTTGTTTTCCTGTTTTCCTGGGTTAATCTTGGTCCCATGTCTTTTGTTTTTCCTGTCCTAGGAGTTAATCCTGTCAGGGAGGCAGGAAAAAGGGAGTTTTTGTTTATTTTTAGGCTGATTCCCCTTATCTTAATGGCTCTACTTAAGTGTTCCTTTCAGCTGGTGCTTTTGCCTGGGGTTTTCTTAAAGGGGGAAGGGCTGGCTTGAGTCTTTTGGCACTGTTTTCTGAGGTTTCTGGTGCTGTGAAGTTTCTGGCACTGTCCTTTTGGGGTATACTTCCCACACTATAAATACAGTTACAGTACATCTTCGACGCTTTCAAAGGTCTCACAGCCTAGGATTCTGTATCAAGGGGATAGGAGCAAAGAGGCTTGTAAAATTTATAGATGATTAAAGTCACATTAATTTTGCTCAACTAGTAGGGACAATATGGATATCTCCATTTAATTTTTCTTGGCAACCATGCAGAAGTAACTAGCCCTTCTTACCTTTTCCCAAGATGGGGTTTCAACTTCCCAGTCTACCCACAGTCCTCAGATACCTGATTGCCTTCACATCTATCTCTGATTTGCTTATTGAGATCAGCTATATGGGATTACTGTTCAATCAAGCACAAATACCACTCTATAAAGCTTTAGTAAGACCACACCTAGAATACTGCATCCAGTTTTGGTCACCACACTATAAAAAAGATGTTGAGACTCTAGAAAAAGTGCAGAGAAGAGCAACCAGGATGATTAGGGGAATGGAGGCTCAAACATACAATGAACGGTTGCAATTACTCAGTATGGCTCGTCTAGTGAAGAGAAGGACCAGGGGAAACATTATAGCAGTATTCCAATATTTGAGGGGCTGCCAAAGAGAGGAGAGGGTCAAGCTATTTTCCAAAGCACCTGAAGCAGAGGTGGGTTCCTGCCGGTTCAGACCGGTACTATAGAACCGGTAGTAAAAATAGTGACTGATTCTCTGAACAGGCAGTAACGGCAGCCTGGCCACGCCCCTGAGCTGGTTCTTTCGGCGGCGCCATAGGCGGCGCCATTTTGTTTTTTGCTTCTGCGCATGTGCAGAAGCTTTGTTTTAGCACTACGCATGCGCAAAGCACCCGCGCACCCGTGCGGCACGCCACTGAGCGAACCGGCAGCGACGAAAACCAGAACCCACCCCTGACCTGAAGGCCAGATAAGGAATAATGGATGGAAACTGAACAAGGAGAGATTCAACCTGAAAATAAGGAGAAATTTTCTGATAGTGAGAACAATCAACCAATGGAACAGCTTTGCCTTCAGAAGTTGTGGGAGCTTCATCACTGGAAGCTTTCAAGAAGAGACTGGACTGCCATCAGTCAAAAATGGTGTAGGGTCTGCTTGGGCAGGGGGGTTGGACTAGATGACCTACAAGGTCCCTTCCAACTCTGTTAATCTGTATCTAAATCTCTAGTCACAAAGAGGATTAATAGATATGTGCTCTTCCTTCAGGAAACTGAAGAAAACCCACCAGTCTATCACCTTCTCCAATTCTATATGCCTTGTGGAGCTGACAGCCAGCAAAGACCCGACTGCTCTCAACACATCTGGAACATGACATTTTCTGCGGAGGATGCTGAAGCTGCTGTTAGTGTCCAGATCAGCCCAGATCCCAGCGCTTTATCTTGTCACTCAGAAGAGGAGGGTAGCAATAAGAAGCTCATCTGTGATTACGAGTTGGTACCTCTGTTTTCTGAACAACTGTATTACAGAATGTAGGGTTGTCAGCCTGCTGCTCTCCAGATGTACTTGAGCAATATTTATTTATTTTATTTATTCATTTAGAATATTTAGATAGCCGCCTACTCGCTCACAGCGACTCTAGACGGCTTACAAACAGTAAAAAACACAAAAGGGGGGGGAGTTTAAAAATAAAAAAGATTTAAAAAGATTTTAAAAAAAACAATAACCCACCACCCACCCACCCCCTGCCTCAGCACATGATTAAATAAGCCATTTTATGGGCTCCATCACACTTTGGGTTCCCCAGGCCTGCTGGCAAAACCACGTCTTCAGGGCCTTCTGGAAGATTGCCAAAGTGGGGGCCAGTCTAATTTCTGCAGGGATGATGTTCCAGAGCAGGGGTGTTAAACTCGATTTCATTGAGGGCCGCATCAGGGTTGTCTTTGACCTTGGGGGGGTGGGGGGGCATGGCCAGAATGGGTGTAGGCAGCTCAACGACACTCGTGTTGGGAGCGTCTGTGGTGGCCCGAGCGCTCTGCCAGCAAAAAACAGGCTCCTGAGCTTCGTTTCGGCTGCGACAGCCTCCTGCAACTGTCTGCCAGCGAAAATGGAACTCAAGAGGGCCGCACGCAGCCCTCCCAAGCTCCGTTTTCGTTGGCAGAGGCATTGCAGGCCGGTCCTTCGCTGCTTCCAGGGCGGCCTCGCGGGCCAGATCTAAGCACCCCACAGGCTGTATCCGGCCCCCGGGCCTTGAGTTTGACACCCCTGTTCCAGAGAGAGGGAGCCGCCCTACAGAATGCCCTTCTTCTGGGTCCCGACAGATGTACCTCTTTAGGGGACGAGACCCGCAGTGTGGTGACACAGTGGTTAGAGTGCAGTACTGCAGGCTACTTCTGCTGATTGCCGGCTGCCTGCAATTTGGCAGTTCGAATCTCACCAGGCTCAAGGTTGACTCGGCCTTCCATCCTTCCGAGGTGGGTAAAATTAAGACCCAGATCGTTGGGGGCAATAGGCTGACTCTGTGAACCGCTTAGAGAGGGCTGTAAAAGCACTGTGAAGCGGTATATACCGGTAAGTCTAAATGCTATTGCTTTTTCTTGCCTCCCCGTTCTAGTGGGTCGGGTGGATGTGACCGGCAAGAGACGGTCCCTCAGATAACTTGGTCCCAAGCCATGAAGGGCTTTAAAGGTGACAACCAGCACCTTGAATTGCACCTAGAAGCAAATCAGCAACCAATGCATCTCCCGCAGTAATAGCAATAGCAATAGCAATAGCACTTAGACTTATATACCGCTTTACAGTGCTTTACAGCCCTCTCTAAGCGGTTCACAGAGTCAGCATATTGCCCCCAACAATCTGGGTCCTCCTTTTACCCACCTTGGAAGGATGGAAGACTGAGTCAACCTTGAGCCGGTGAGATTTGAACTGCCGAACTGCAGCTAGCAGTCAGCTGAAGTAGCCTGCAGTACTGCACTCTAACCACTGCGCCACCTCGGCTCGTAGAGATGACACATGTGCACACCGAGGTCTGCACAAAACCATGCAGGCCGCTGCATTTTGGACCAACTGGAGCTTCCGGATGCTTTTCAAGGGCAGCCCCATGTAGCGCAATCGCTCCAGGAATTCCAAAGGTCCAGCTCATTGGGAATTCTGCAAGCTTATCTCCAACACATCTGGAAGGCACCAGTTCGGACATGCCGATACAGAGACGTCTTTTCAGTGGCTGCCTCTCTCTTCTGGAATAGTATTCCCCCCCCCAGATGTTCGAATGGCCCCTCCCTTCTGATTTTCAGAAGATCTGTAAAGATTTGGTTGATCCATCAAATCTTGGGGGAAGGATTGTCACGACTCTTTCTCTGTACAAATAGCTGGTTCTTTTGCTTTGGACTGTTTAGATTCCCGCTTTATATACAGGTTGTCCCAGTGGTGAAATCCAATTTTTTTTACTACCGGTTCTGTGGCCGTGGCTTGGTGGGCGTGGTGTGGCTTGGTGGGCGTGGCAGGGGAAGGATACTGCAAAATCCCCATTCCCTCCCCACTCCTGGGGGAAGGATATTGCAAAATCTCCATTCCCACCCCACTCCAGGAGAAGGATACTGCAAAATCTCCATTCCCACCCCACTCCTGGGGGAAGGATATTGCAAAATCTCCATTCCCACCCCACTCCAGGGGAAGGACACTGCAAAATCCCCATTCCTTCCCCACTCCTGGGGGAAGGATATTGCAAAATCTCCATTCCCACCCCACTCTGGGGCCAGCCAGGGGTGGTATTTGCCAGTTCTCCGAACTACTCAAAATTTCCACTACCAGTTCTCCAGATTTCACCCCTGGGTTGTCCTCAACTTACAACTGTTCGAAGTTGCGACAGACCTCTCCCCCCCCCCCCAAAAAAGCTACTTATGGCCTGGTTTTGAAGTTCTGACATTGCCCACCCCATGGTTACACAACTACATTTTAAGTGCTCGGCAACCCGCCTGTACTTACGGCTGTTTGCAGCACTCCACAGTCACGTGACTGCAATTTATAACCATTTTGCCAAAAACAGGCCTTAATTTCCAGCAAAAACCATCCGATAGCAAACAGAGGGCTTGCTTAAGAACAGCCATGAAAAAAGTTGCAAAAACAGGTCCATTCATGTGGTGACTTTACGACGATCATGACTTACAACCGTAATTGCCAGGGTCAGTTCCTGTTGTAAGTTAAGAACTATGTGTGATTTTTGGTTTTAGTTTTGCTCACATCATCAATGATAAGATAACCTTTACTGTCATTTTTTACTGTGAGCACACTGACCCACATTAAATGAAATTCTGTTGTCTGCTCTCAAAAGAAAGTATATATCTACCAGAGGTGGGTTCTGACTTACCTCGCTGCCGGTTCGCTTCCTCCCGCGCCGCATTTCGCGCCACGCAAGTGCGCAGGCGCAGTGTTGAAAATCCAGCTTCTGTGCATGCGCAGAAGCAAAAAACAGCTTCTGCGTGTGCGCAGAAGTGAAAAACAAGATGGCGGTGCCATAGGCACCACCGAGAGAGCCGGTTCGGTTCGGCGAGTGGGGGGAAATTCCCACTACCAGTTCTAAAGAACCGGTCTGAACTGGCAGGAACCCACCTCTGATATCTACCCATACACATACATAACACACATATGCACATGCTATATAGCAATAGCACTTGGACTTATATACCGCTTCACAGTGCTTTTACAGCCCTCTCTAAGCGGTTTACAGAGTCAACTTATTGCCCCCAACAATCTGGGTCCTCATTTTACCGACCTCGGAAGGATGGAAGGCCTAGTCAACCTTGAGCTGATGATACTCAAACTGCCAAACTGCTGGCAGCCGGCAGCCGGCCGAAGTACATACATAGTGGAAAGAGGAAACTTGAGAGTTCACAAGATTGTTGCTATATGAAACAAAACTGTGGCTGAATCTGGATGTTCTGCTTCGGATACCACGAAGCCTCCTCCCAGAAGGTTAACAAGGAAAACAGGTTGTGAAGAGGACGTGTAGCGTCCCAGACAATCCTGCGGACCCCGCTCAAGCATCGCTTATGTGCTATGTCCTGGATAGAAGGAGGTGAACTATCAATAATCTTTTCTGCCGTCCTCACCACTCTCTGCACCGCCTTCCTCTCCAAAGCAGTAATGCTTCCAAACCAGACAGTCATGCAATAGGACAGGATGCTCTCGAACGTCCCTTTGTAGAAAGTGGTAAGGACAGGGGGAGGAAGATGTACTTTTCTCAGGCGACGTAGAAAATGCAGGTGCTGCTGTGCCCACTTCACCAGTGTCTTACTGTTGAGCAACCACGCTAGCCTACTCATTAGCTACACACCCAGAAACTTGATGCTGCTAACTACCTTCACAGGTGAATCATTAATACACAGAGGTGTGTGGCTGTGCCTGCCTTTTCTGAAATCAACAATGATCTCTTTAGTTTCTCCTACATTTAAAACGAGGCTGTTTTTGTTACACCAGTTCACCAAACCCTCTACCTCCTTGTGGTAAGCACCGTCATTTCATCTTGAATAAAGCCCACTATTGTTATATCATCCGCATACTTCACAGTATGGTTGGTGGCAAACCTAGCACAACAATCATGGGTCAACAAAGTGAACAACAGTGGACTTAGGACATAGCCCTGAGGAGAACCTGTGCTCAAGAAAATGGTGTTTAGAAAGATTAATCCCAACTCACACGTACTGGAGCCTGTCAATAAGAAAATCCAGAATCCAGTTGCACAAAGGAGTATTAAAGCCTAAAAGGCCCAGTTTGTCTACTAGATGCCGAGGAACGATTGTATTCAATGCCGACAAACAGCATTCGCACACGAGTGTTTCTTTCCTCTAAGTGCGCCAAGCTCAGATGGAGAACAGAAGAAATAGCATCCCCTGTAGAGTGACTTGGACGGTAAGCAAACTGAAGCGAGTCAAATGCTGGAAGGAGACTGGATACAATAATGTCCTTCATCAGCCTCTCAAAACATTTCATAATGATGGATGTAAGCGCAACTGGACAGCAATCATCGAGGCCCATAATTGTAGACTTTTTTTGGCACTGGGAAAAAATAATGGCCGTCTTAAAGCACGATGGGACCACTGCCTGCTGCAGTGAAAGATTGAAAGATTGATATATTTATCTTTTCTATTTATCTTGTTGGTTTATAACCTAAGCTACCTCAGCTGCTGTCTGCCTGTGTGTCCAGTATAGTAGCTTATGTACAACACATTTGAAATTTCTTACCTCGTGGGCATTTCTGAGGCCCATTTCAAACATTTTTCTTGTACACGTTTCACCTTTCCAGACAGAAAGAAATAAGTAACCCACCTGTGAAATGTCCTATATATTAATCATATACTGTATGTACTTTGGGGAGGGGACACCAGTACTATTTTACCAGTAATTGTAAAAAAAAAAAAAAAGGCTTGCAAGACAACATCATTTGGCATTCTCTCTGGCCGTTCTGTCCATCCTGTAAATTAAATACAAGAAGAAGCTGTTTAGACAAAATCGATCATCCCTACCAGCTTGCATCTAAGTTGCTGCGTTTCTCAAACTTGGCAACTTTAAATCACCTGGACTTCAACTCCCAGAAGGCCCCAGCCGATATGCTTGTCTTAAAATTGTCAACTTTGAGAAACACTGGTCTAGTGAGGTGAACATTTTGTTCAGACAAAGACTGAAAGACACCAATTGTCTGTGGATGGAAACTAACCAAGGAGAGAAGCAACCTAGAACTAAGGAGAAATTTCCCGACAGTTAGAACAATTAATCAGTGGAACAACTTGCTTCCAGAAGTTGTGAATGCTCCAACACTGGTGGTTCTTAAGAAGAGATTGGACAACCATTTGTCTGAAATGGTATAGGGTTTTCTGCCTGAGCAGGGGGTTGGACTCAGGGGTGGGTTCCAACTTACCTCGCTGCTGGTTCGCTCCCTCCCGCGCTGCGTGGGTGCGCCTCATGGGCGCGCGCATGCACGCATGCGCAGTAACAAAAAATCCAGGAAAAAAAGCCAAAAACAAGATGGTGACCACATGCACAGTGCTGGAACTCGGCTTCGGCGCATGCTCAGAGGAAAAAAAATTGAAAAAAATAAAAAAAAAAGATGCCGGCGCCCACGGACCGGCACCGACCGAACCGGATCAGTGACATCATCGTGATGTCACCAGCGGGGAGCTACCAGTTTGATTCAAAAAAAATTTCAAAAAAAAGATGGCGGCGCCCACAGACCGGCACCGACCGAACCGGATCGGTGACATCATCGTGATGTCACCAGCAGGTCGTTACCGGTTCGGGCTAACCGGTCCGAACCGGGAGGAACCCACCCCTGGTTGGACTAGAAGACCTCCAAGATCCCTTCCAACTCCTATTCTATTCTATTCTATTCTATTCTATTCTATTCTATTCTATTCTATTCTATTCTACATTTCAAAAAACTTTTCAAAGGTATTATATTAAAAATTTGGGTTTGTGCCTTGGACAACCATTTGTCTGAAATGGTATAGGGTTTCCTGCCTGAGCAAGGGGTGGGACTAGAAAACCTCCAAGGTCCCTTCCAACAGAATATTCTGTTATTCTGTCTTGGAGGTAATTTTGGGTATTGTATGCTATTGTAGGCAACTGTGAAACTAATAGATGGCAGAAGACCCCCAGACAGGAGTTATCACCTTTTTTTTAATCTCTTTCTGAAATGTTTCTCCCTTTCCATCTCTTGCCTAAGTTCAGATAGTTTGCAGAGGCCTTCTGAAATTAGAGTGAGGGTTGCTGTTTGCATCCCCTTGGCCTTTACTTGTGGCAGTTCTGTAGTTTGAAATAAGGGTCTTTCCCTGCTACCTAGATAGTGAGATGCTAGGGATTTGATTGGAGAACTTCTGCAATGCAACTCCACTGAGCAACATTCCTTCTCTACACTACTACATGAGAGTTACATGCAGTGGTGGGCTGCAACAGGTTTAACAACCAGTTTTGTGAGCGCACACGCACCTAACGCGCTTGCACGCAGCATTCAAAATACAGCAATTTGAAGCTTAGCTGATTACCTTCTAAGGCAGCCCCAGTCAGTAGTACAGCGGAGGCGCAGAAATCAGCTGTGCCGTGCGAATCAGCTGAGCCAGAAAGAAGGAAATATAGGACAGAATAGGGCAGGGACAGGTGGGCGGGGCCAGCTGATGGTCGGAACTACCGGTTATCTAGAACTAGTCCGAACCAGCAGCAGCCCACCACTGGTTACATGGGACTTCCCTTGAAGACTATCTGGAAGCTGCAATTGATCCAGTTTGTGGTGACATGAGCAGTTATGGACACATCACGTTATGTTTGTGTTACACATTTTTTCCGCAAGTTTCATTGGCTTCCTTATGCTTCTGGGTGGAATTCAAGATGTTGGTTATCATCTACCACCTTCATGGCATGGGGCCAATATATCTGAAGGACCATTGTTTCTCCACTTGTTTCTATGTGCTTCATCAGGTCCGACAGGTGGAACACGCCAGTTCCCATCAATAAAAATATCTAGGACGACCCAGAAAATGTGTCCTTTTGGGTTGCACACCTGATCTTTGGAATGTCATTGCCCTCTGACTCTACCAGCCTTTCAGAAAGCTCTTAAGGAGCGTCAATTTACCATCTCCTGCTTAGCCATCTTCTATGTTTATCTCCTCTCTAGGTCCAGCTGCTGTTCTCCTTTAGCAGAAGTCCTGATCAGTGATGAGAATGGCAACGTGAACAATTTCAATGTAGATCACAACACACAGCCTCCCACACCAGCCTTGTGAGTTCTGACCTACTTGAATTTTTGAAGCTGCCTTGTTTGGAATCAAATAAGTCAGCGTGACCTGCAACCTTTTGGGCACCAGGGACTGGTTCAGGGGTGAAATGCTACCAGTTCGGCCCGGTTCGCCGGAACTGGTAGTAACAAATGCTTCTGGTTCGCAGAACCGGTAGTAAAAATGCTTTTAAAAAGTAAAAAAAAAAAAAAAAGTTCAGACGATAGGGCGGCACAGCTGATTGTCACAGCTGATGAACCTTTTTTTTTTTTTTTTTACTTTTTTAAAAGCATTTTTACTACCTATTTGCTGGAACTGGTAGTAAAAAAAATGCTTTAAAAAGTAAAAAAAATGAGGGGGGATGTCGGAACCTTTTTTTTTTACTTTTTTAAAGCATTTTTAAAAAAACTACCTATTCAACCGAACTGTGACTCTGTGAGGTTCCTGCTTATTGCAGGGGCCATTTTGTGTGAAGTACAGCTGCTTCTGCATTGTGTGTGAGTCAGTTTTGTAGGAGTCAGTTGTGTAGCTTTTTTGTTATTTTTGTGCAAAGTGTGATAGTTGGTTTTTGAGCTCTTTGTGGCTCTCTGAGGTTCCTGCTTGTTGTTGCAGGGGCCATTGTGTGTGGAGTCCAGCTGCTTCTGCATTGTGTGTGAGTGAGGGTTTTCAAAACTTTCTAATTTGTGCTATAGGCTCAAGGCTGACTCAGCCTTCTATCCTTCCAGGGTCAGTAAAATGAGGACCCAGACTTTGGGGGGCAATAGCTGACATTTGTAAACCACTCAGGGAGTGCTGTAAAGCAGTGGCCCCCAACCTTTTGGGCACCAGGGACCGGTCCACGGACTGGAGAGGGCGTGGTTTTGCGTGCTGCCTGCATCCCGCGGATGGGGCTTCACTTGTTTGTACAGACTGGTTTCTGGCATGCTGCAGACTGATGCCAGTCCATGGACTGGGGGTTGGGAATCCCTGAAATAAGTGGTGCTCTTTAAAGCAGGGGTGGGCTGTTGGGGGTTCGGGAGAACCTCTAGCTAAGATTCTGTGCAGTTCGGAGAACCCCCAAATCCTACTCCCGGCTGGCTCCGCCCACCCCACCCCGCCCCTCCCAGGAGTCCCCACACGGCCCGTTTTGGATGCAGGTAAGTGCAGGGCATGCACAGAGGCTCGGGAGGGCAAAAAACGGGCCTACCGGAAGTTCCATGCCCACCCAGCAACCGGGCAGAGAACCCCTTGCTAAAATTTTTGAAGCCCAGCCCTGCTTTAAAGTAGCCTTCGCCTGGCACCCTCCAAAGTACAGGTAATTTAATGACCTTGGTGATTTTGGACAGGACAGTATTTTACCAAATGAGCCACTTTTCATCAAAAAAGCTGTGTGTGTAAGTTAGTTGGAGGGCCACCATCTTGAGATATGTGAAATTGAAAAAAGATTTATGTGGGAGAGTTTTTTCCTATGGTATCTCATAGAAAATTGATATTTCAGGATATAGGTAGTCCCCAACTTACAACAGTTTGTTTAGTGACCGTTCCAAGTTACAATGGCACTGAAAACAGTGACCGTTTTTCACATTTACAACCATTGCAGCATCCCCGTGGTCACATGATTTAGATGCTTGGCAACTGACTCATATTTATGACGGATTGCAGTGTCCTGGGGTCATGTGATCACCTTTTGCAAACTTTTGACCAAGTTAATGGGGAAGCCAGATTTAGTTAACAACTGGGTTACTAACTTATCAACTGCAGTGATTCACTTAACAACTATGGTCATAAAATGGGGCAAAACTGACTTAACAAATGTCTCGCTTAACTACAGAAATTTTGGCCTCAATTGTGGTCGTAAGTCAAGGACTACCTGTACTTGGGATAACAGATCCCAGAATTCCCAAATCTGCATCAGTAGGTAGGTTGAGCATTAAAAAATTACCAATTTTTGCTATACCGCAGAAATTGACAGTACAGGTAGTCCTTAATTTACGTTAGCAACCCAGATGTTAAGGGAAATTGGTTTCTCCATTGACTTTGCTTGTCAGAAGGTCACAAAAGGGGATCACATGATATTGGAACACAGCAACGGTCATAAATATGAACCAGTTGCCAAGCATCTGAATTTTGATCACATGACCACGGGGATGCTGCAAAGGTCATAAGTGTGAAAAACGGTCATAAGTCACTTTTTTCAGTGCTGTTGTAACTTTGAAAGGTCACTAAAATGAACTGTTGTAAGTCGAGGACTACCTGTATATATAATCTGTGAGTGTCAGGACGACTGCAGCAAACCCTCCCAATTGTTTAATCTACAAATTAAAAAGGCTTAAATCTAATCAGAGCACTAGAGCTCATGTGATAACATACAGGAGAAATATTAAGGAATATTAAGGACATAGCAATAGCAATAGCACTTAGACTTATATACCGCTTTACAGTGCTTTACAGCCCTCTCTAAGCGGTTTACAGAGTCAGCATATTGCCCCCAACAATCTGGGTCTTCATTTTACCCACCTCGGAAGGATGGAAGGCTGAGTCAACCTTGAGCCGGTGAGATTTGAACTGCCGAACTGCAGCTAGCAGTCAGCTGAAGTAGCCTGCAGTGCTGCACTCTAACCACTGCGCCACCTCAGCTCTTATAATGTTGGTTCATGCCCAAAATTCATGATGCCACAGAAATGAGGTTGGGAATTAACTATAATAGGACAACAGTGATGTTGGCAATGCACAATTGGTAAACATTGCCAGAAATTACCAAACATTTCATAACATAGGGAGAACAAGCAATAGATTGTAGGCTACGGGCTTCACCAAGAGGGTGATTTATGCAATTCGCTGTTCATCTGTTGTACTTTAACATGACTTTGGGAGCTACGTGCATCCAGATACTTGAACTTTGTAGTTGCATTGAGAAGGCAAGAGGCATATCCCTTGAACATTGAACATTGAACTTGAACATTGGGCGCTATCTAACAAAATGAAATTCAATGGTGAAAAAACTAAGGTTCTACATTTAGGCAAGAAAAGCAAAATGCACAGGTACAGTATATGTGGTACCTTGCTCAATAGTAGTAACTGTGAGAGGGATCTTGGAGTCCTAGTGGACAACCATTTAAATATGAGCCAGCAGTGTGCAGCAGCTGCCAAAAAAGCCAACACAGTTCTAGGCTGCATTAACAGAGGGAGAGAATCAAGATCACATGAAGTGTTAATACCACTTTATAATGCCTTGGTACGGCAACACTTGGAATACTGCATTCAGTTTTGGTTGCCACGATCTAAAAAAGAATAGAAAGAGTGCAGAGAAGAGCAACAAAGATGATTAGGGAACTGCAGGATAAAACATATAAAGTACGGTTGCTGGAATTGCATATGTCTAGTTTGATGAAAAAAAGGACTAGGGGAGACATGATAGCAGTGTTCCAATATCTCAGGGGCTGCCACAAAGAAGAGGGAGTCAAGCTATTCTCCAAAGCACCTGAGGGTAGAACAAGAAGCAATGGGTGGAAACTAATCAAGGAGAGAAGCAACTTAGAACTAAGGAGAAATTCCCTGACAGTTAGAACAATTAATCAGTGGAACAGCTTGTCTCCAGAAGTTGTGAATGCTCCAACACTGGAAGTTTTTAAGAAGATGTTGGATAACCATTTGTCTGAAGTGGTGTAGGGTTTCCTGCCTAAGCAGGGGGTTGGACTAGAAGACCTCAAGGTCCCTTCCAACTCTGTTATTCTATTCTATTCTAGTAGATAAGCACCTTTATGAACAAGAGGTAAAATTCTGGTTATCTAGAAAAGATCAGGGATAAAACAAAGAAAGTATCTAATTCATTCATTTATCTATTTATTAAACTTATATGTCACCATCTCACTATCTGAAGTGACTCTTGGTAGCTTACAATGTTTTATATATATGTATGTATGTATGTATTGTTAGAGTTTGCAGCAATCCAACCAGCACACAAGTAAAGAATTCAGCAGGATTCATTTATAAAAGAAACTTCTTTATATACAGTAATATAAATCATGATGCATGTATACAATACCCACGCAGCAGAACTCAGAATCCAGAAGCACAAAATCAATATAATCACAGAAGCAATAATGCAAGGACAAACCAACTCTTTTATACATAACAGCCACGCCCAGGCTCCAAACTGTCTGAGTCACCAAACAGTCCAAATTGGCTGACCTGTTGCCATGTCTATTCCAATTCATGAACTCTTATACACTGACAGTCCTCCCTTCATGACTGGAATAGACATAAAACCAAATAACTTAATATTCTTCCCATGGTGCACTCCACCCAATGGCTTGGTCATTATATCTGCCAGATTGTCCTCTGAAGAACAGTGAAGCAAGCTAATTAATTTACATTTGATGGCTTCTCTTACATTACAATATTTAATATCCACATGCTTGCTTCTATTCTTTACTCTGTCACCTGTTGCCATTTTTATGCAAGCAGCATTATCCTCAAACACCATTACAGCTTCATTTACTTTTACGTTTAAATCCTTTAACAGCTGTACATACCAAGTTACCTCTGAACAAAGTTCAGACAGAGCAATAAATTCTACCTCTGCCGTAAAAATGGCTACAGATGTTCAGATGATCACAATCTGCTTGATATTCATTTTCTTATTCTCTTTTGATATATTTGCATCTAGAGTGCATTACTGAGTGCTTAATATATTAACTAGCATATGGTCAATACTGGGGATATTTATAACTTGGTATTTCAACCATCTGTACTGAAATGTTATCTCTGTTACATTAACTGTGTGGTTTTAGATTAGGGCAAGAAATTAAGATTTGAGTAAAAGTTCTGCATCTGGCCTACAGTATACTCAGTGTCAAGTTTCTTCGGCATTTTGAAACACTTATCTCCTTCATGCTGCATTTTCCTATCAACCTCAGAGAAAACAACACCAAACTTTGATTAAAGGATATTTCAGGCATGGTGATTTAGCTCTCAAGAATTTGGGAACTGTATCTTATTTTGCCCATTCTATGGATGATTTTATATTTTAATGCTATAAACCACCCAAAGTCATGAGGGAGGGAGGGAGGGAG
>QLTV01003425.1:393755-404634 GCA_003457575.1 Thermophis baileyi
GGAGATGATAGATAGATAGATAGATAGATAGATAGATAGATAGATAGATAGATAGATAGATAGATAGATAATAGATAGATGATAGATAGAGATGATGGATGGATGGATGGATGGAAGGATGGATGGATGGATGGATGGATGGATGGATGGATGGATGGATGGATGGGCGGGCAGGCGAACAGACAGACAGACAGACAGACAGACAGACAGACAGGTTTATTCTTGAACTCCTTGGAAATTATAGAATTAGAACTCTGAAACTAATCAGAGTTATTACTGCTTTCTCCATATAATATTAAGTTTCAACTTTTTTTTTTCATTTCATGCTTCCTTCCACGATCCCACTGCAATTCTGTCTTTGCAACTTTGGAATTCTGGCTACTGCATGGAATAGCATCAGCAACTAGATGTGCAGAAGGCTGAATCCGTCGTGAGCACCGTCGGTACTCTGAGAGATCCTCCAATTTTCTTCAGTAGCATTTTGAATACTATCCAACCGGTCATCCAGCACTACATCCATAATTGCTGTATCTTGTCTACCCATCTGGTTTTCTTGCATATATACACATACATACCCTTGGCATCCACCCCCAAGGTTCTTTGCTCATTCCTACCATCTCCCACTCTGCCAGAGTGAAGCAACGTAGCAGGATTTGAGGGTGTCGAGAAATGGCATGTCTTTTCAAGCAGAAATGTCTCTGTCCCTTTCTTTCTCTCTCGCCGAATCACGAGTAGATCCTGAAATATGGTTGGTTTTGTTTCTAGGTTCTTGATACTATTAATTCTAAGAAGATAGTACTGTCCAGAGGCCAAAGACCTAAATGGAAATACTCTGACCACATAAGCTATTTCTATTCCGCACAGAGCCCCGGTAAGACAAATGTCAGCCTAGGCACGTTGGTAACAGATCTGATAGTAGTATAAATCGATCTGCACCAATCGATTGGCTAGAAAGATCAGAGTTTTGATATCAAGCATCAAGAGGCCCTGAGTGAGAATGCTCAATGGACGTGAACTCAAGCAGTGTTGAGGAACCTAAGCTGCTTCGGAAGGGACAGTCCAACCTATTCCTCCAAAAACTGACACCAACTTTTAAGTTCTACCGTAAAAGTGTGCGGAAATATTATTAAATATGTGGGTAATATTTAATTGCTTTACTGTAAATTTAATTTAATTAAATTTCAAATTAAATCAATGTTAGTTCTTCTTCCTCCTCCTTCTTTTCCTCCTTCCTTCTCCTCCTTCCTCCTCCTCCTTCTCTTCCTCTTCTTCTTTTTCTTCCTTCTTCTTCTTCTTCTCCTCCTCCATTTTTCCTCCTTTCTCTTCCTCCTTCTTCCTCCTTTCTCTTCCTCCTTTTCTTCCTTCTTCTTCCTCCTCCTCCCTCCTCTTCTTCATCATCTTCTTCATCATCATCATCATCCTTCCCCTCCTCCTCCTTCTCCCCCCCGCCTCCTTCTTCTTCTTCTTTTTCTCCTCCTCCTTTTTTCCTCCTTTCTCTTCCTCCTCCTCTTTCTTCTTCTTCCTCCTCCTCCCTCCTCTTCTTCATCATCTTCTTCATCATCATCATCCTCCTTCCCCTCCTCCTCCTTCTCCCCCCTCCTCCTTCTTCTTCCTCCTTCTTCTTCTTTTTCTCCTCCTCCTTTTTTCCTCCTTTCTCTTCCTCCTCCTCTTTCTTCTTCTTCCTCCTCCTCCCTCCTCTTCTTCATCATCTTCTTCATCATCATCATCATCCTTTCTCCCCCCCCCTCTTCCTTCTCCCCCCCTCCTCCTCCTCCTTCTTCTTCATCCCTATTTGTGGGGAAACAGCCCTTGGCCATCCATCCGAAGTGCCCAGGTGAACAAAAAAATATTTTTATCTTTCTCCTGTAGAGAAGAGGCAGCTGTCTCAAGCATCTGCTAGAATCAGGCAAATCCCAGAAGACCCCCACCCTGCCACATGGCTAGCAAAGCTCCCACCATAGTTGATGTAACACAGCTTGGTGACAGTGTTTTCCAAATAGAATTCCTTACTCACTCGGCATATTTATAATTATTAGTGTCAATGCGCTCTCCACAATGAAGCCATCTCAAGTCTATACTGGTAGAAACACAGAAGTTTCACTTTGCAGGGTTCTTCCTCCTGGTAGGTGAAGTACAAGAGAGACCATTTGTCAGACCGGCCCCAATCCGATCCCTTAAGAAAGAAAAGCCTTCGACTCCATCTGGTTCAAGCAAAGGCTTCTTTCACTAAGGATGTTGGTTGCAGTAAAGTCGAGCCAGCCCTGAAATCTCCCGCGCTGGCTAGAAACAAAAATAAGGTATAGATTTGCCCATCCTCTCCCCGTGACCAGTCCCGTTTCCAGCCAACTGGAGCTTGCCAAAATGTTTTGGGAACTCTAAGATGCTTGTGGGTTATCCGCATATCTCTCACAGTGCCTGGCTGTGGGATGCTGGTATAAACAGGATCCAACTGCTCTCGTCCTTCTCTCCTGTCATTCCCCACCCCCTCCTATCACATGCACACAAAGCTTTATTGCCCTTTCATCCTTTCCCCTTTCTTCCCCCTTTGATCCTCCCCTCTTCTTCTTTTGATGGCAGGATGCCTGCGAGGCGCCAAACTGAACCAGGCAGAGCTGACACAATTTGGTGTAGTGGCTAGGGGTCGAGAAACCCTGAATTCTAGTCCAACCTTCGGCCAGCTGGGTGACCTTGGGCCAATCAAGAATAAACTGCTACCAAAATCATGCCAAGAAAACCGCAGGGACTTATCCAGGCAAGTTACAAAAGAGCCAAGATTGACTCAAAGGCCCCCCAAAAAAGCAAAGCACAGCTGTGCTGCCCAGCCCCTAACCAAAGAGCATGTGATAGTATCCACAAGCTGGGTAACAGCTGCAGATGGATTACCTCTCCACAGCAGAGGTTAGGGAAAAGGTGGAAATCCCTGTGATGGCGCTGAGAGTTTACAGTTTGCATGTGTGCACTGCCTGGTGGCACATTCAGAATCAGAGAACGGATTCCCTTCTGCTTCCTGGATGCTGCTGGAGAGGGGATCACCGTCATTCAAGGTGGCAAAGAGAGATCCAGCCTAGAACTAAGGAGAAATTTCCTGACAGAACAATTCATCAGTAGATCAACTTGCCTCCAGAGGTTGTGAATGCTCCAACACTGGAAGTTTTCAAGCAGAGATTGGATAACAATTTGACTGAAATGGTATAGGGTTTCCTGCCTGAGCAGGGGGTTGGACTAGAAGACCTCCAAGGTCCCTTCCAACTCTGTTATTCTATAGTCTACATGAAAGGTAAAGATTGGCAACAGCAAACATGGAGCTTTGATTTCTGCAAACTGGAAATGAAGCAAAAGTCCACAGTCCCTAGACAGTGGGCAAAAATTCACCACACACCCCTGGGTCAAAACCTCACTCTCAAGTCTTGAGCTATGTCAGATTCTATCCAAACACAGTTAATTCTAGGACTATTTAGTAAGCAAACCAGAAATGGCCAATCGAAAGCCTCATAAGGCCTTTGGAATGGCTTTCAAAATGATAATTTTTTTCTTAATTCAATTCTTTTTATTTCTTTTATTGAGCTGCCGAGCTACTCCAATTGTTGCCCTGTCTGTACATCCTAAGTCACCTACAGAGTTGAAATATATTACCTATATTGCAATAAAACAGTACCAACCACGGTTCATAAAAATAACAATACATAGTAGAAGCCTGTAATACTGGGACTCAAATCCATTCATTGGCTACAAAGCCAAAACGACTTCCATTCGTCAAGAGAACTGGTCAGTGGTGGGATTCAAAAAATTTTACTACTGGTTCTGTGGGCGTGGCTTGGTGGGCGTGGCGTGGCTTGGTGGGCGTGGCAGGGCAAGGATATTGTAAAATCTCCATTCCCACCCCACTCCAGGGGAAGGTTACTGCAAAATCCCCATTTCCTCCCGATCAGCTGTGACTCGGGAGGCAGAGAATAGATGGGGGCGGGGCCAGTCAGAGATGGTATTTACCGGTTCTCCGGACTACTCAAAATTTCCACTACCAGTTCTCTGAACTATTCAAAATTTCCGCTGCCGGTTCTCCAGACTACTCAAAATTTCCGCTACCGGTTCTCCAGAACTGGTCAGAACCTGCTGAAACCCACCTCTGGAACCAGTCAAATTCTTCCACTCACAAGGCTTGATGAATTAGCCATATTTTGATGGACTTATCAAAAACCAGGTTCAGATGCTTGGAGAAACACTGTTCTGCATGCATCAGCAGCGTCTGCTGAGATTCAAGTGAGCCCTATCCCAAATTTATATTGGTATAATGTTGTTGTGTGCATGTGTGTCTCTGTGTGTCCAAAAGGGATACACAAGTTGATAATGCAGTGCTGTTTTCCTCATTCCAACCAAATATACAGGAGGAGACTGTTGGCCTCCATGGCTGGTCTTGTTACAAAGGGAGGAAATCATGAAATATATGACTGGATGCTAATAATATGGTTGGTTGGTTGGTTGGTTGGTTGGTTATGTGCTATCAAGTCAGTATTAACTTATAGCTATCCCGTAATACAGGTAGTCCTTGACTTACGACCATTCATTTAGTGAACATTTGAAGTTACAACGGAACTGAAAAAAAAGTGATTTATGAACATTTTTCACACTTACGACCATTGTAGCATCTCTCTGGTCATGTGATCAAAATTCAGATGCTCGGCAACTGGTTCATATTTATGATGGTCACCATGTCCCATGGGAACATGATCATCTTTTGCGACCTTCCGACAAACTAAGTCAATGGGGAAGCTGGATTCACTGAAGAACCAGGTTACTAATTTAACAACTGCAAAGATTCACTTAACAACTGTGGCACGAAAGGATGTAAAATGGGGCAAAACTCACTTAACAAATGTCACACTTAACAACAGAAATTTGGGGTTCACTTAAGAACCATGTTACTAATTTAATAACTGCAAAGATTCACTTAACAACTGTGGCATGAAAGGATGTAAAATGAGGCAAAACTCACTGAACAACTGTCTCACTTAACAACAGAAATTTGGGGTTCAATTGTGGTCGTACATCGAGGACTACCTGTAGGGGGTTTTTTTCCCCAATTTGATCCTTCAGGGTTCCCAACGGTGCCACCATCACCTCTGTAACCAAGTCTACCTACCTTGCTTACTTATCATCTCTTTTCTTCCACCTTCCTCAACTTTAGAGGTTTCTCCAGAGAGCTGAGTGATTATATGACATCATCGCATTGGTGTCAACTCTCAGTGACCACAAACATAGATTCAGGACAGCCTGTCTCAAACTTGATCCTTCAAATCTTCTAATCGTGGCCCCATCAGTGCTATAATCAAGTTCCTCCCCTTTGCTGCTGGAGCTGAAGAAGTTTCTTGGATGAGAAGCGAAACATTTTCAAAGAAAATCCAGAAAGTCCAGTTGCCTCTTGAAAAAGAACCTTTGGGATGTGCCGATTGTCCTCTTTTCTTTTTCTTTTTTTGCTTTCCTTCTACCTTTCCCAGCATTATACACGTTTCTAGAGAATTTGGTCTTCCAGTAATTTCTAAACTAAGTAATTTGACTCTGGATGAAAGAACTCAACTAATCATCATCATCATCTTTTAACGACCCCATAATCCCTTGCGGGGTGGAGTCTGGGCAACTGAATGGAACTAGCAGAGTGTTTAATGGCCGGATGCCCTTCCTGTCGCCAATGCGGAGTTTTGTTCAGCAGATATATTCTCATTGTGCCCAGAGAGAGAAATATCTGCCTCTACCTAGGATAGAACTCACAGCCTCCTGATTGTGAGGCGAAAAGAACCCAACTAATAGAATGTAAAAATGTAAATGGAATGTAAAAAGGAATTTTACTCCACTAGTCGCTGCCGACTATGGGGGAGCAGGGGGAGCAATACTCATCTCCATTTCAAGGCCATTGAGCCAGCACTGTCCAAAGACATGGTCATGTGGTAGCGCAGTGGCTCAGTGGTTAAGACGCTGGGCTTTTCATCAGATTTGAGACCTAAGCGCCATACGATGAGATGAGCTCCCATCCTCGCCCCAGCTCTTGCCAACCTAGCAGTTCGAAAGCATGCAAATGCGAGTAGATCAATAGTTACCACTTCGGTGGGTAGGAAGCAGTGCATTACTGGAATGTCAATGTGGAAAAAAAATGTAAGTGTAAACAAAATGAAATCAGGGGCTGTTGGTCTGAGCTCCGAGCTTGGCAATTTGGTTGCAAACATTTCATCACCATTCGAGGAGACATCGTCAGTGCGCTTTGAATTGTGCTCATCTGTCCTTAACACTGGCCTTTAAATACATTTTTATGTGTGAGTGTTCAAAACATTCAAATACATTTCAAAAATGAAATCATATTTACTTATTTTCATGGTGTCGTCTTCTACATCATACCACAGCATTGAGCCGTGGTGGCGCAGTGGTTAGAATGCAGTATTGCAGGCTAACTCTGCTGACTGCCGACTGCCAGCAGTTCGGTAGTTCAATCCTGACCGGCTCAAGGTTGACTCAGCCTTCCATCCTTCTGAGGTCGATAAAAGGAGGACCCAGATTGTTGGGGGCAATATGCTGACTCTGTAAACCGCTTTAGAGAGGGCTGTAAAGCCCTGTGAAGCGGTGTATAAGTCTTAAGTGCTATTGCTAGTGAATACTCCTCCAAAGACAAATATGGCATTTGGCCTGGAAAAAAATTGTTCCCCCACCCACCCAATTAAGCCGTGGTGGGAACACACCGACTTGATTAGCCAATGGACCAATCAGAAATTAATGCAGCAATATTGTTCGAAGAGTGAGAACACATTTCTGGCCTGTTTTAGGGGGGAAAGGTGTGGGTTCCATTGTCTACGGAGCGACATTTGGTGGGCTTTAGGTGGTAGGTATTTTCTGCTGTGGCACCCACATAATAGATTTTTCTTTGCCCCCTCCCCCAAGATGAAGTCACTTCTGAACTTTTGAAGATCCCCGAAGACCTGGTTATGCCAGGAGGTGTGGGGGCCCCAAGAGACAGGGGGGTTGGCTCCATTATTACTGACATCTATTATTTTTCTTGTCTTATTTAGATCTGCTTTTATCCTGTAGTTCTTAATTTTTTAATAATTATTTATAATAGTTTGAGCTAGCAATTGTTTTATATTGCTACTGTTTTATTGGATTGTTGTACACCATCCAGAGTCACTTTCTGTGAGATGGACGGCCATATAAATTTAATTAACACATAAACAAATGGGAGTTGGGTTAGGAAAATGGGAATACAGGTAGTCCTCAGCTTAGACCACAATCAATCCCAAAATTTCTGTCGCTAAGCAAGACAGTTGCTAAGTGAATTTTGCTCCCATCTTACAACCTTTCATGCCACAGTTGTAAAAGCGAATCGCTGCAGTTGTTAAGTTAGTAACACAGTTGTTAAGTGAACCCGGCTTCACCATTGACTTTTCCTGTCAGAAGGTCACAAAAGGTCATCACATGAGCTTGGGACACCGCAACCATCATAAATATGAACCAGTTTCCAAGCGTCCGAATTTTGATCACGTGACCATGGGGATGCTGCAGTGGTCGCAAGTGTGAAAACTGGTCATAAGTCACTTTCGACTAAGTTGTAACTTCGAATGGTCACTAAAGGAACTGTTGTAAGTCGAGGGATACCTGTATCTTGCCACAGTGAGGCCTTCGGCTCCCTTCCCCGCACTTAAAACTATTCCAATCCACTTTAAAATGAGCTGAAACTCAAAACAGCTGAAAACGCATCAATTTGTCATCATGTTTTGGCAGAGCTCCTTGGGCCATTTGAGCTAGGGGTGGGGGTGGGGGGGTGAGCGATGAACTCTGGCCTTAAAACATCCGATGCAGTTCTCCCCACCCCGAAGCAGTGGCTAAGAATGAGCCAACGCATATTTCCACAGCATAATAACTTGAGATGCTTCCAATCTGAAGATATCTGTTAAGCTTGGCAGCTGCTGGGAACGTTGCCCCGCTCCCCATCCCTCCCTCAACCCTCCTTCGCCCCAGCCTTGCCTCGAGTTTCCACCTGCTCCCTCTGCACAAAGGGTGGGCCTGTCATTTCCAGCCTCCCCCCCACCTCACTCACACACACACACACACACACACACACACACACACACACACACACACGGTTCTCTGCAGCACGAGGCTTCCCAAAACATTAAGCCTTCTTCTACCCATGCAACGGGTGCGCGCCAATGAACTGTGGTTTCTCTGAGCAGAAAAAAAGGAAGTGGCCACTTCATATATACATGCATGTGCACGGTGCTGCTGTCTGTACGAAAAGGACGCTTGAGTAGGGGAACGCGGAGCGGAGTGGCGGTGCTGAGCAGAGCCCTGTGTCGGAATCCGGAGGAACCACTTGGAAGACAAAGGCAAAGGCGCGAGTGAGCCGATGAATCCACAAGGTACCAGCCGTTTGGGATCGTGTCTTTTAGGGAAGCAACACGGAGCCTCTTGCAACTCGGAGTTGAGAAAGAGAGTAGCATTGGGAAATTAGTAACAGAAAGAGAACCAGAGGGACCCAAAGGGAGAGGGAGGGAGTGCAAGGCACCGAAGACCGGGTGAAAAGAGAATTTGGATAGGTTTTCCCAAGTAGGACCACGGGAGAAGACAACTTTGGGTTGTGAAAGGAGGCTAACAGGAGACCCCAAAGGCTTCTAGGTAAGGAGGGCTCCCAGATGGCCTGCAGAACTTTAGCTGAGCAAGGGCTGGAGTTCTTATCAACTCCTTGATCTGATAAACAGATATTTTTTTTGCAAGCATAGGCTTACAAGCCCGGAGACTAAAACCTATGAAGAACGGTTGCCAGAGTTTTCTAATTAGGGAAGACATGATAGCAGTGTTCCAGTATTTGAGGGGCTGCCACAAAGAAGAGGGAGTCAACTTATTTTTCCAAAGCACCTGAAGGCAGGACAAGAAGCAATGGATGGAAACTAAGCAAGGAGAGAAGCAAGCTAGAATCAAGGAGAAATTTCCTAACAGTGAGGACAATCCACCGGTGAAACAGCTTTGCCTTCAGAAGTTGTGGGTGCTCCATCACTGGAGGTTTTTAAGTAGAGACTGGACAGCCATTTGTCTAAAATGGCTAGGGTCTCCTGCTTGAGCAGGGGGTTGGACTAGAAGACCTCCCTTCCAGCTTTATTCTGAATCTTTAAATCTTTGCGGAGAACTCAGCTGATAAGCCGACAATGACATCCTGTTAGAACAAGCTACTGGTCAAAAGTCCCCCTGACCGAGGCACGGCAACAGTCCCAACTTGAAAAGCAGGAAACAGGGGGATCTGCAGGATGTGGTCAAAAAAGTCAACATGTCAGCCGACAGAGCTTCAATGGCACCGTTGCGGCTGTCAACTTGACTTATTTGAGTAGCCTTGATTGTAAGGATTGTAAGGAAGCCTTACAATCAGGGGGCTGAAGTATTCCAGCACTGCCTGTTGTGTGGCAGGTCAGCAAATACCTTCTACCAAAAGGAGACAGTGCGGTCAAGGACAAGACTGAAACTTAATTTCGCACATATTAACTTATTTTTAGATTCCGTTCTCCCCTTGATAGGGTTGCTCTTTAATTAGGTGTCGAATATTGTTCCACAGAAAGTACAAAATGATAAGGTCCGGCAGTCTCCAAAGAGGGACACCCCACAACTTTCAATAGCTAACTGCAGGTTGGGGGTTCTGTAATTTCTGTCTCTGCCTTAGCGCAAAACAGAGGTGGGTTCCTCCCGGTTCGGACCGGTTGAGCCGAACCGGTAGCGACCCGCTGGTGACGTCACGATGACGTCACGGATCCGGTTCGGTCGGTGCCAGTCTGTGGGTGCCGCTATCTTTTTTTTAATTTTTTATTTTTCTTCTGTGCTTGCGCAGAAGCCGAGTTTCTGGCACTGCGCATGTGTCGCCATCTTGTTTTCGGCTTTTTTTTTATTTTATTTTTCTGCACTGCGCATGCGCGCGGCCACGAGGCGCGGCCACGCGGTGCGGGAGGAAGCAAACCGGCAGCGAGGTAAGTTAGAACCCACCTCTGGCGCAAAACTCTTGTTTCTCACTTTCTAGCTTTTGCCTTCTCTCTTTTATTGTTTGTATGGGGGTGGATGGCCAAGACATCACCCTAAAGAGGTCATGTTTTCTCCAAGTTTCCTCCTGGAGGCTCAAGGTTCCCTTTGAACACATCACCAAGTGTTAGTGGGGCAATTGCTGAAAATGAATACTCTACCCTAAAGCAGGCGATGTTCTGAAATAGGTTTGAAAAGGAAGAAAAAATAACAGGAAAAGGAAGAAAAAATAACAGCAGTGGCCCTGCTGATGTTACCAGCATCCAGAGGTCAAACTTGAATTTAAATATTTGAAACGTTGAGCTAAACTGAAAATAAAACAAATAATCCAATGGTCAGCATTTGTGTTCACATTCAAGTTATGAAACATAAAAGTCAGCACTTCCATAATTTTCTCAGAATAGCATGAAGAAGTCTATGCACAGGGCCTCAGTGGAGTGGAGTGGAGTGGAGTGGAGTGGAGTGGAGTGGAGCAGAGGTGGGTCCTACCGGTTCGGACTGGTTCTATAGAACCGTTAGTAACATGGTGGCGTGGGTTGCTAGAACCGGTAGCGACCCACGCCTGCCACGCCCCTGAACCAGTTCTTTCGGTGGCGCCATAGGTGCCGCCATTTTGTTTTTTGCTTCTGCGCATGCGCAGAAGTTTTTTTTAAGCACTGTGCATGCCCGAAGCGCGCCCGCGCCCATGCGACACAACACTGAGCGAACCGGCAGCGAGGTAAACCAGAACCCACCCCTGGAGTGGAGTGGAGTGGAGTGGAGTGGAGTGGAGTGGAGTGGAGTGGAGTGGAGGGAAGGAAGGAAGGAAGGAAGGAAGGAAGGAAGGAAGGAAGGAAGGAAGGAA
>QLTV01003425.1:413613-459966 GCA_003457575.1 Thermophis baileyi
ATTGGATTATTTAATGGAGGGATGGATGGATGGATGGATGGATGGATGGATGGATGGATGGATGGATGGATGGGTAGATGGATGGGTAGGTAGGTAGGTAGATGGGTGGATGGATGGATGGATGGATGGATGGATGGATGGATAGATAGATAGATAGATAGATAGATAGATAGATAGATAGATAGATAGATAGATAGATAGATAGATAGATAGATAGATAGACAGACAGGAGGGATTGGGTGGATGCATGGATGGATAGGTGGGTAGGTAGATAGATAGATAGATAGATAGATAGATAGATAGATAGATAGATAGATAGATAGATAGATAGATAGATAGATAGACAGACAGGAGGGATTGGGTGGATGCATGGATGGATAGGTGGGTAGGTGGATAGATAGATAGATAGATAGATAGATAGATAGATGATAGATAGATAGATAGATAAGAGAGATTAGATAGACAGGAGGGATTGGGTGGATGGATGGATGGGTGGATGAATGGATGCATGGATGGATAGGTGGGTAGGTGGGTAGGTGGATAGATAGATAGATGATAGATAGATAGATAGATAGATAGATAGATAGATAGATAGATAGATAGATAGATAGATAGATAGATAGATAGATAGATAGATAGATAGATAGATAGATAGATAGATAGATATATAGATAGATAGATAGATAGATAGGCAGGCAGGCAGGCAGGCAGGCAGGCAGGCAGGCAGGCAGGCAGGCAGGCGGGCAGGCAGGCAGGCAGGCAGGCAGGCAGGCAGGCAGGCGAGAGATTAACGTTAAAATAGAACAAATACATCTTAATGTATATAATAATGCAATTTTATATTCAAAGGAGTCAAAAATTTAAGGTGGCAGCTATGACCAGGTGATTCAAGCCTCAAGGCTTTCATTATATGATCACACTGTCCATCTTTACTTGTTTGAACTCCCTGCCCCCCGAAATGGGACAACTCACCGCAGCCAACTCACCATGGGACAACATACTGTGAGACAGTTCAGCAATTCAATTTAATTATTTAAAATAATTAAACAACTTTAATGTTTGCCGTTCGCATTTCATTTTATGCTTCCTTTTGCATCCTTTCTTTAGTGATTTTATTCCACCATTTCTTCGATATGAGAGTAACTGTTGTCCCCTGGTGAGTTGGCCGCGGCAAGTTGGCCACGATGAGTTGTTCTAGACCCCCCTCTTCCCCAGATGACCCTCCCTATACATTTAGAGACCACCAAGACCTTTTGTAACACAGCCAGTGATTTCCGCAGCTGGCAATGCAGCTGGCTGCATTGGAATATCAACAATGTTTTAATTAGATATATTGTGATTGACCATTTTTAGGCAATCTAAATTCTTTCTGAAGCCTCTCAAAACTTTAAAAGAATTTTTAATGACCAGTTGAGTTAAATATTAATATATTTTTCCTGCCTAGGTTCTCCCCAAAAAGTCTTTTATCTGCCAGTCTTAAATTACTGTAATCACGAAGGATTGAGGTTCTTATGGTAATCGGGATCAAATGTAAGCCTTAACCCCAAAGTCTTTCCAATATATCTTGCTGCAATTAAATCAAGAAAAATAACTGAATGAAATTAGAACCAAGCACTTGCCGTATTTTCAAATGAATCAAATAATAGCTTTTTTAGCTAAACCCCTACCGGTTGGTAGTCAAATTACTCCTGTTCTGCTTAATAATGTCAAAATATGCTGTTGGTTTGAGCTCCGAGCTTAGCGATTTGGTTGCAAATGTTTTGTCCCCATTCGAGGAGACATCTTCAGTGCGCTTTGGATTGTTTGCAACCAAATCGCCAAGCTCGGAACTCAAACCAACAACATGTTAGTTTGCAGCAATCCATCCAGCACACAAGTAAATAATTCAGCAGGATTCATTTATATAAGAAACTTCTTTATATACAATACCCATGCAGGAGAAGCCAGAACCAAAACTCAGAATCCAGAAGTACAGAATCAACAATTACAGAAGCTATATAATACAGAGGCACTCATATATATATATATATATATACCTAAGCCACGCAGAAGCCAGAACCAGAACTCAGAATCCAGAAGTACAGAATCAATAATCACAGAAGCTATACATTAGAATCACAGAATCACTCATATATATATATATATACAGATCAGTGAACCTAAGCCACGCCCAGGCTCCGAGCCGTCTGGGTCACCAAACAGTCCCCATTGGCTGACCTGTTACCATGTCTATTCCAATTCATGAACCCTTATATACTGACACAACACAACCCGAGCTACTAATATTCAAAGACATTTCAAAAGTCAAAATATATACACCTGATATCTTTGAAAATCTGGAAGCTGATCCCTTCCTCTTCGTATGAAAGGCTTAAATCTAATGCAGCGGTTCTCAACCTGTGGGTCATGACCCCTTTGGGGGTCGAACGACCCTTTCACAGGGGTCGCCTAAGCACGCGCTAGCCCGCCACACCCCCTTTGTCACCTCATTGCGCGCGGGGAGGGGGCAGGGAGGGGGTCGCGGCGGCGGAGCGTGGGTCGCGGCATTAGGAAGGTTGAGAACCACTGATCTAATGGAAACTTTGATGGGGAGACCATCATTCAGCCTTAATCTGAGGTAAATTAAAATGAATCCATGCCATTTTGGGGCAGAAATACACATTTAAATCACCATGTTACAACTCTACTACCACAGCCATGTTCCATTTTTACTCAGTATTTATTCAACTTCATTCAGAATGCAAAGAGTCTTGCCTAAGAAACATACCCAACCCACCATATCTCTGCATCTACTAAAGCAACATTTCTCAACCTTGGCAGCTTTAAGCTTTGTGGATATCAATTCCCAGAATTCTGGGAGTCATGCTGGCTGGGGAATTCTGGGAGTTGAAGTCCACACAGCTTAAAACTGCCAAGGTTGAGAAACACTGTATCAGAGTACTATTCAGAGTTCAATCAAAATTACTCCCAATTAAGTATGAATGGAATTGGGTCTTAATGGTCTTAACAGGTTCAATCAATCAGAATAGAGCTGGAAGAGACCTTGGAGGTCTTCTAGTCCAACCCCCTGCTCAAGCAGGAGACTGGCCTATACCATTTCAGACAAGTGACTGTCCAGTCTCTTCTTAAAAACCGCCAGTGATGAAGCGCCCACAATTTCTGAAGGCAAACTGTTCCACTGGTTAATTGTCCTCACTCTTAGGAAGTTTCTCTTTAATTCCAGATTGCTTCTCTCCTTGATTGGTTTCCATCCATTATTTTTTGTCCTGCCCTCTGGTGCTCTGGAAAATAAGTTGACCCCCTCCTCTTTGTGGCAGCCGCTCAAATACTGGATGGGTCTTAAGATAGGCCACCATTTTCCCATTAGGACATATTGAATGCTATTCTCACCCTCAAACTGCCTCTTTGCTTTCTGTTGTGTTGTACCCCACTCTTAAACTCTTTCTTTCTCCCCGGCCTTCTACAGGAATTCTTGGAGAGCCCAAAATACAGCACAGATGAAGACCTCGCTGAAAAACTAGAACTATTTAAAAGTGAGTGGTATTGGTGATGGACGTGAAGTAATGGAAAGGGTGGAATGGGATATTGCAGTTTGGCAGAGTAGAACAGATCTACTCCAAATTTCTTAAATGATGAGAGGGTCAGAAAGAGGGGTCCAAGAGGCCATCTATGTTAAAATTGAACAACCCTCTTTCAACAGTGGGGGGAGGGGTACAACACCACCTATCTCCTGTCCACAATGCAGTCCTTTCAGCAGTCCCAAGAAGTTTCCACGCTCATTTACACACTCTGATTCAGGGGACTCTGAGGATACGGATAAACCTCCAAGTGGCCTCAACGACTCTGAGAGAACTAACAACCAGATGACTGCAAAGAATATAAATCCTTCCATTCCCCACCATTCAGTTAGAACTGAAGAAGCTTCTTGGATGAGAAGCGAAACGTTTTCAAACAAAAAAAAAAACCAAGAAAATTCAGTGGCCTTTTAGAAAAGCATCTTTGGGGCACTCACCATGTAGGAGACGAATATGCTATGCCCAAGGTGTGTGTGTGTGTGTGGTGTGTGTGTCAAATGCATCATCAGTCTGGAGTCCATATGTCCCTGAAAGTGACCTAAGTCCAGCCCCCCCCCCATGTCAGTTGACTCTTATCTGGTACTATTTTGCACTGACCATTAGTAGATCAGATTCTTGTGTATAGATAACATGGAATAAACTCACAACACTTTTGAATTCTATCCTGGTTCCTGGTTTCTTATGTCTGTTATCCCAATTCCTCAAAATTGGAATTTATAATGGAGTGGATATAGACTTATAATGTGCTCTTGACCTGCTTTCTTTTGCAGAGAAGTACATGGAATTTGATCTCAATGCACAAGGTGATATAGGTAAGTGTTACCGATAGATAAGATTCACACTAATTGATGCAGAAATATTTTTCTATATGCACCATAATCTTTCTGCTCCGTGAATAATACAGACCATAAATAGCCACACAGAAATATGCTAAGATTGTTTTCTCTCCTAGACTCCCAACAACTCCTCCAGTTCTCAGCCAAGCTATTTAAAATTAATCACCATTTTAAAAATGAAATTGCCACCTCGTCCATAAAAATATGGATTTAGAATTTAGTGTAAAAATGAACTGGTCAATCTTTGCAATTTCCATTTGATATTATTTCTTCATCAATCTGCTGTTTTGTAAAAACAGCCCTTACATCTTCAGTTTTTAAATATTTAAAGTATAGTCAAACATATGTGCTCTTAAAGTAAACATTTCTAAACTCATTTAAAAAATATACGTATGAATAGGCATTTTGGACTGCTTGTTGAATGGGGCGCTATGTTACTAAATCTGGAGGTGCACAATTAGAATGCTATATTCTAATCCAAACCTTAATTCAGGAAATAGGGGTTGGATCAAATCCATTTCTATCACAATTTTTAAAAGAACAGGTTAATTTATATTTATACTTATAACTGCTATTACAAAACTAGAAGTCATTTCTTTATAATTCTTTGATTTTTGCATTCTTGTCTTTATTCTCTTTTTCTTTTTTTTCTCTATATTCATTCTAAGTATTATTTCTTGTTAGTTTTTTATTTTATTTTCAAAATTCTAATAAAGTTTATTAAAAATAAATTAAAATGATGAAGTCCTCAAATATCCTGCTTTATCCATCGTTCTTGTTACTAATAAAATACCACAGTAAAATAGGTAGGAGGAGCCTCGGTGGCGCAGTGGTTAGAGTGCAGTATTGCAGGCTACTTCTGCTGATCACCGGCTGCCAGCAGTTTGGCAGATCGAATCTCACCAGGCTCAAGGTTGACTCAGCCTTCCATCCTTCCGAGGTGGGTAAAATGAGGACCCAGATTGTTGGGGGCAATATGCTGACTCTGTAAACCGCTTAGAGAGTGCTGTAAAGCACTATGAAGCGGTATATAAATCTAAGTGCTATTGCTATTGCTATAATGCTTCCTCCATGTCGCGCTTCATTCCTCATTGCTTCCATGTTTGTATCCATGTCATTTTTTTCTGTTTCTGGGTGGTTTCCTGCCGGTTCGGACTGGCTCTATAGAACAGGTAGCGGGAATTTCCCCCCACTCGCTGAACTGGCAGCGATGGCCGGCTGGACACGCCCCCAAACCGGCTCTCTCACCGCCATTTTGTTTTTTGCTTCTGCGCATGTGCAGAAGCTGTTTTTTTCTTCTTCGTTTGAATTTTTTTGAATTTTTTTGCACTGCGCATGCACGCACGCACACGAGGTGCGGCCACACGGCGGGGGGGGAAGCGAACCGGCAGCAAGGTAAGTTAGAACCCACCCCTGATGAAGAGACCTGCAAGCATCATACAGTTAAAGAGAAAAAGCAAAACAAAAACAAAAAAAACCCAAAACATTTTGCTTTCAAAAGCCAAATTGTTTAAACTACAAAAGTCAGCAAGAAAACTACCGCATTTTGTTACAAATGTAACAAAATAAACACCAAAGAATTAAAATCAGTAAAAAAACAAAAACAAATCAGAAGTTAAGATTAACAAGGCAAAAATTGGAAAGGCCTGAAAAAAAAGGGCTACAAAAAAAAAAATACCATGGGAAAATATTGTTTATAAATTTGCAGTACAGTGATTAAAATGCTGGTTTAGGACTGGGGAGATCCAGATTTTAAATCCACTGTCACCCATGGAAATCAGATGATTTTCGAGCTAATTTCTCAGGGTCGTTATTTGAGGGCTAAAATGAAAGGAGTGAGGGTCATTCGACATGTAGCTGTGTTTGTTTGCTTGCTTGTTTGTTTGTTTATTTGTTTAGAAAATTTATTTGCTGCCCATCTCGTATCCAACAACTCTGGGCAGGGTGGGCGTGGCTGGGTGGGCGTGGCTGAGTGGTCATGTGACTGGGTAGGCGTGGCCAACTCGACATCAGTCACCCTGCCTTGCCCTGCCTCCTGGCCTCAACAAGATACAATCTCTATTTATTTACTAGTACTGAACATCACTTAAGGGAGGCAAGGAAAATCACAAAACAGAGCAAAACTCACTTAAATCTTGCTTAGCAATGGAAATTTTGGCTCAGTTGTGGCCATAAATTGAGGACTACCCCTAATGAGAATGTAGGATAAGGAGCCTACTTTGCTCACCCCTTTGGGGTGACTTTCAAGAAACATTTCAAGATGAAAGATTTTGGGCGCAGGTGGTGGTGGTGTTGAAGAAGCTGGTGTCGGTTAGTGGGGCAGCCGCGCTCAGCCGAGGGCTGCCAGAGGGAGGTGGGGAATCTGAACGAGGGCAGCGCTCCTGGCAAGAAGGCCCTTCGGTCGCTTCTCACACGAGGAGACGGGTGCTACCCGGCTACCTTGGGAGCGAGGGGGAATAAAGAGGCCACCCAGCAGGTGAAATGTTCTCTCACTCGCTTGCTTTGCTGTCCTGCCTCTGCTCTTGCAAACTGCCTTTTCTCTTCCCGGCTCCCCTCGTCCCAGAAGCACTCTCCTCTCTGCTAGCAGCCACCCTCGTCTCCATCTCCCACCTCGCTGCCGGGCGATCACGTGTGAAGCAGGGCTCCACGGCCGTACTTTTTAAAAAGGACTTTTAATGAAACCTCCAATGCGGCGGCCAAGATCCAATCCCGAGCCAAAAAAACCCAGCTCTCCCCTCCCCACCTAGGACGTCTGCTTCATCTCGTTAAATCGGGCCTAGAGCCTGAGGGAGGATGAGAAATTTAACTGGCGGGAGGGGTGGAAGCACGGAAAGGCAGCAGAGCGAGGTCCATGAAGTAAACTCAAGTTTCTTAGCTTGGACCAGCAAAAGGCGGCGGCAGGGAATACAAAGGCCAACTGGAGAGATAGCGCAGCGCTTGGCCATCCAGGCTTGAAAGAAAAGTTTGCTTCAGGGCAAGAGGCACAACCTGCTTTCTAAAACAGAAAATCCTTCTAAGCTCTAGATCCTACAAAACAAGCTGCAGTGTTCAGTCCGTGCATCTAGCTCCTGCCCAGCTGTGGTGTTCAGTCTGTGCGTCCAGCTCCTGCCTTTCTAAACCTCCCCTCCCCACCGCCCCGCTTGCTTCCACCGCGGACTCACTGGCTCGGCTCACTTACCTCTGTCCTGTTTCCCCTCCTTCAGAGGCCCCTTACTCACTCTCCCCATTTCTTCCCCAACAACCACCTCTTTCTTCGTCCAAACATACACACAGAGCAAACACGCACACATCTCACGGTGCCGGAGGGACTCGCCCACATGCCGTCTCCTCGCAGAAGGTCCCGGCGCTGTGAGATGTGTGTGTGTTTGCTCTGTGTGTATGTTTGAGGCTGAGAAGGAGGAGAAGACTTGGCCAAACTTTTCTGCCTCCCTTCGCAGTGAAGCTGCTCGGAAGGCAGCCGCCGCAGCCTGTCCCTTTAAGGCCCTGTGCAAAGGCAGCCAAGCAGGGCCGCCGCTGCCAAAGGAAAAGGGCTCGACTCTCCCGGGTCCCGGTCACTCCACATGCTGAAGCCAGGTGGCGGGGGGAGGGGAGATCATAAAGGGACAGGCCGCGGCAGCTGCCTTCCGAGCAGCTTCACTGTGAAGGGAGGCAGGAAAAGTTCGGTCAAGTCTTCTCCTCCTTCTCGGCCTTAAACATACACACAGAGCAAACATGCACACATCTCACAGCGCCGGAGGGACTCGCCCATGCGCCTCTCTCAATTCTTGGGCAGGTTTTGGATTTCACTGTCCCGGCAGGCCGTAAAAACCTCAGACAAATAGCTCCATGATCCCGCATGCTTGTAAACCTCTTCCCTTGCCGGTGCCCTCCTCGGCCAGCTGCGGAGAGGCCGTGTCTTCCAGGAGCAGGGAAGGCAGCGCTCTGGCAGGCTGGAGAACTGCCGGGAGGGAGCAGGGCAGCCGACAGCATTCGGAAAATTGTACGCACTCCGAGGCGGCCCTTCGGCCAAGCGCCTTACCTTCGTGGGCAGCTGCGGTGAGATCAGCTGGGCCACGTGCCTGGTGTGGTATGCCGTGGCGAAGGCAGGAAAGCAGGCGAGGCGTGGAGATCAGCTGGGCCATGGGGACTGCGTGGTTTGGGCAAGTGAGCGAGTAAAGGAGCCAGAGAGCAGCTGGGCTGCAGGCATGACTCTAGCCACCGGCCAAGGCAGGCGAGGCAAGATAAGGAATGACTGGGAGGGGCAGGGTGGAGAGGCGCAGTGGTGGCATTGCCAGTTCGCCGAATTGCGCATAATCTTAACTACCGGTACGCCCGAACCGGTGCGAACCGGCAGCAGCCCACCTCTGCTATGGTCCCTAAACAAATATATATATTAATTTGACTAACTTCATTCTCCAGTGTGCTGAATAAACAGCTTCCCTTGCATGTGTTCCCCACACCGGAAGTTAATGAAAGCAGTTCTTGCTTGCCTTCTGGCCTAGTCACACTTTATTGATTTGTGAGAGTTGGGACTTAATTTGCCATTCTTTTTAGACCTCATTTAGATGAAAATGTTTGAAAACACAGGCTGTGCTGGGAAACCAGAGGGCTGCCTTTTGGACTCAGTTCATCTAGGTCAGGGGTGTCAAACTCGATTTCATTGAGGGCTGCATCAGGGTTGTGTTTGACCTTGGGTGGGGCAGTGTGGGCATGGCCAGCTTGAGGTCACTCGTGTCGAGGGCGCCTGTGGTGGCCCAAGCACTCTGCCAGCGAAAATGGGCTTCCGAGCTCCGTTTTCAGCTGGGATGGCCTCCTGCAACCCTCTGCCAGCGGAAACAGAGCTCAGGGGGGCACCCGTGGCCCTTGCAAGCTCCGTTTTTGGCTGGCATGGCCTCCTGCAACCCTCCGAGCTCTGTTTTTGCTGGCAGAGGCACTGCAGGCCGGTCCTTCACTGTTTCCAGGGCAGCCCTGCGGTCCAGATCTAAGCACCCCGCGGTCCGGATCCAGTGGATCATCACATGTCTGACCCAATTTTATGACTTTTTTTGCTGTGGTCATTAAGTGAATTACCATAGTCGTGGACATAAACCACGGCTCTGGACGTAGCCTGTTTCAACTCCTCCCCTCGGGATGCTGCTATAGGGCATTATGTGCCAAAACAACTAGACACAGGGGCAGTTTTTTTTCTCTCATTCCATCACTCTGATGAACACCTAATTCCCACAGTACCATCTTATATCTAAGTATATTCACCTATTTTGTCTGGCTGTAGTATTATTATTATCCTTTTCATCTTCTCTGCTATCCCCTCTTATTGGTGTCATTGATAAATATTACCATTGATTATTATCAATAATAATCATTGATTATTATTACTCTGTTGCTTTTTTTATGTACACTGAGAGCTTCTGCACCAGAGACAAATTCCTTGTGTGTCTAATCACACTTGGCCAAATAAATTGTATTGTATCATCTATCCTATCCTATCCTATCCTATCCTATCCTATCCTATCCTATCCTATCCTATCCTATCCTATCCTATCCTATCCTATCCTTTCTTAGAAGCTGGTGCGTCTTGTGTGCCTTTTATCTTCATTTTTATTGTAGTTCATTCTTGTTCCTCCTGTTCCCTCAAGATATCATGGCTCTGAAGCGGATGTTGGAAAAGTTGGGTGCAGCCAAGACCCACCTAGAACTGAAAAAAATGATCACTGAGGTCACAGGAGGGATGAGCGAAACCATCAATTACCGTGACTTTGTCTCTATGATGCTAGGAAAGCGATCAGCTATCCTTAAAATGTAAGTATTTATTTATTAAATTTATTAACCACACATTTTACCACAAGGTAACTCTGAGTGGTTTACAATATGACATAAGTTAGTGGTCCAGAGAAGTGCTGTGAACATGGTATACTTGGATTTCAGTAAGGCATTTGACAAAGTAGACCACAACCTACTTTTTATTAAGTTAGAAAAATGTGGGATAATAGCATCACCACCAGGGGTGGGTTCTGGATCCTTTTGCTGCCGGTTTGCTCAGGATCGTGCCGGGCGCACGCTTTGCACGTGCGCATGCACCCACAGCAATCAAAAAATAGCTTCTGCGCATGCGCAGAAGCAAAATCCAAGATGGCGGCACCCACGGAGACACTGACAGAACCGGCTCCATGACATCATCGCCGATTTACTAACGGTTCTAAAGAACCGGTTAGAACCGGTAGGAACCCACCTCTGATCACCACCAGATGGATTTGTAACTGGCTGACAAAACCGCACTCAATGTGTAGCCCTTAATGAAACCACCTCTACATAGAGGGAAGTAAGCAGTAGAGTACCCCTTCTGTTTTAGGCCCACTACATAAAGTATTTAGATGAAAAACTCATTAAATTTACAGACGACACCAAGCTGGTAGGAATAACCAACACCTCAGAAGATAGGCTCAAGAGCCAGAAGGATGTTGACAGACTTGAATACTGGGCCCTATCTAACAAAATGAAATTCAATGGTGAGAAAAGTAAGGTTTCACATTTAGGCAAGAAAAACCAAGTGTACAGGTATAGAATAAGTGGAACCTGGCTCAATAGCAGTAACTGCGAGATAGACCTTGGAGTCCTAGTGGACAATCACTTACCGTATTTTTCGGAGTATAAGATGCACCTTTTCCCCCCCTAAAAGAAGCTGAAAATTTGGGTGTGTCTTATACTCCGAATGTAGCTTTTTTGAAGCTTTTTTTCAGCCCTAACAAGGTGCTAACAGTGAAGCGATCTTGGTGCTAACAGTGAAGCGATCTTCCATGCTTTGCTAGCTAAGCGATCTTCCCTTTGCCTGTTTTTTTCATTGCTACTCCCTCCAAAGGTTTTTTCCAGCCCTAAGTCTTTGCAGGCTTTTTTCATTGCTACTCCCTCCGAAGAAGGTTTTTTTAAGCCCTAACCAGGGGATAAAATAATGTGCTGAAGCTGACCAGACTAAGGACGCTAGCCAGATGAATACCTGGTAGGCAGATTTTTCCCCCTATTTTCCTCCCCAAAAACTAAGGTGCGTCTTATACTCCGGTGCGTTTTATACTCCAAAAAATACGGTAAATATGAGCCAGCAGTGTGCTGCGCTGCCAAAAAAGCCAACACAATCTTAGGCTGCATTAACAGAGGGATAGAATCAAGATCACGTGAAGTGTTAATACCACTTTATAAAGCCTTAGTAAGACAACACTTAGAATACTGCATCCAGTTTTGATTGCCACAATATAAAAATGATGTTGGGAAAGAGTGCAGAGAAGAGCAACAAAGATGATTAGGGGACTGGAGGCTAAAACATAAAGAATGGTTGCAGGAACTGGGTATATCTAGTCTAGTGAAAAGAAGGACTAGGGGTGACATAGTAGCAGTATTCCAATATTTGAGGGACTGCCAGAAAGAAGGGGGGGTCAACTTATTCTCCAAAGCACCAGAAGGCAGGAGAAGAAGCAATGGATGGAAACCATCAAGCAAAGAAGCCACCTAGAATTAAGGAGAAATTTCATAACAGTGAGAGTAATTAACCAGTGGAATGGCTTGCCTTCAGAAGTGGGTCTATGATAATTCGCCACAGCCAACTCGCCATGGCCAACTTACCACGGGACAATTCGCTGCGGGACAAGAGTTACACTAATATCAAAGAAATGGTGGCATAGAATCATTAAAGAAAGGAGGCAAAAGGAGGGACTGAATGAAATGTGAATGACAAAAATTAAAATATTTTTTAATTTGTTTTGAATAATTAAATTGAATTGTTAAATTGTCCTGCGGCAAGTTATCCAACAGCGAGTTGGCCATGGCAAGTTGTCTCATTCTGTTCAGAAGTTGTGGGTGCTCCACCACTGAAGGTTTTTAAGAAGAGATTGGCTGGCATGTATAAGAATAACCTAGGGCAGTGATGGCGAAACCTTTTCAGCACCGAGTGCCCAAACTGGAACGCACGTGCATGTGTGTGCATGCGCGTGCATGCACACACACCAGAAACCCAAAGACCAGCTGGCCGGTGCGCGTGCCAGCCAGCTGGTCTTCGGGTTTCCAGCACTCTGGCACGCGCGAAGATCAGCTGGCTGGCACGCATGCGCATGCCAGAAACCCAAAGACCAGGTGGCCAATGCGCGCATGTGCACCGGCCAGCTAGTCTTTGGGTTTCCGGCTCTCCGGCGCACGCAAAGACCAACTGGCCGGCCCGCATGTGTGATCCGGAAACCAGAAGAGCAGCTGGCGATGGCGCGCGTGCCCACAGAGAGGGCTCTGCGTGCCACCTCTGGCACGCGTGCCATAGGTTCGCCAACACGGACCTAGGGATTTCAAATTTTTGTTAAACTACAACTCCTAGCATCCCTCCACTATGGATCATGATGGCTAGGACTGATGGGAGCTGTAGTTCAGCAACTTCTAGAGATGCCCAGACACTTCTCAAGTTGGCATGATTTCTACCAGGCTAGCGTTTGGACTGGCAAAAAGTAGAGCAGATTTAAAAACAGGTCTCTGCAGAAGTTAGGAATGTGTGGATAGATCTCTGAGGTGAATAGATTAGCAAGGGTTCTCTGACGCTAGTTATTTTAAAAAAACCACCTATTATTCCTTTTGTAATAAAGTCGTAACAAACAGATTTCAAAGAGAAAGAGACGTTAATTCAGGGAAAATGAAGAGTACCTTCTGTGAATTTGTGTTTTTTTCTGCAGAATTCTGATGTACGAAAAAATGAAAGAGAAGGAGGAAGTTCCAACTGGGCCTGCTCCAAAGAAAACAGTGGCAGAGCTTCCTTAACCATCCCCAAAAATAGAAGAAAGAAGAATCATATAGTCTCTCTCTCTCTCTCTCTCTCTCTCTCTCTCTCTCTCTCTCTCTCTCTCTCTCTCTCTCTCTCTCTCTCTCTCTCTCTCTCTCTCTCTCTCACACACACACACACACACACACACACACACACACACAGAGTATACAGGTAGTATACCTCCTTTTCCGACCTTCTGACAAGCAAAGTCAGTGGGGAAGCCAGATTCGCTTAACAACCATGTTAACTAGCTTAACAACTGCAGTGATTCACTTAACAACTGTGGCAAGAAAGGTGGTAAAAATGGGACAAAACTCACTTAACAAAGTTGCTTACTTAGCAACAGAAATGTTGGGCTCAGTCGTGGTCATTAATTTAAGGACTACCTGTTCCAGCACAGGGCTGGAGGAGGGAGGTAAATGCAATAATTGCACATTTTAAAAATAAATAATGTCTCTAACGTTGTTGTTTTTTTCTCTTTGGCCAAAGCAAAGCTTTGTTCTTTTTCTCTCCTAGGAGCCCAGTGTTTCTTTCTTTTTATTGGACTAAGTTCCCCATTCTGATGCCAGGGCAATAAACTTTTACTTACTGGCTAATTCATCAAAGTCTTTCCCAGCCTAGTACCTGTGACATTTATTAGACTTCAGTTCCCCTAGCAAGTTCCATGTCCAGTTAGTCCTCGACTTACAACCAGTTCAAAGTTGCAAGGATCAAGGAGAGAACCAATCTAAAACTAAGGAGAAATTTCCTGACAGTTCGAACAATTAATCAGTGGAACGACTTGCCTTGTGGGTGCTCCATCACTGGATGTTTTTAAAAAGAGATTAGACAACCGTTTGGGTGAAATGGTATAGGGTTTCCTGCTTGAGCAGGGGGGGTTGGACTAGAAGACCTCCAAGGTCCCTTCCAACTCTGTTATTCTGTTAGATTCTCAATCACCCAGATCATAGTTGTCCCAAAGGTGCTTTTCCAAAAGGTAATTGGACTTTCTTGGGTTTTTTTCCCTTAAAAACATTTTGTTTCTCATCCAAGAACTGAAGAAGCTTCTTGAATAAAAAGTGAAATGTTTTCAAGGGGGGAAAAAACTAAGAAAGCCCAACTGGTTTTTGGAAAAGCACCTTTGGGAAAAGTTACACCAGACTTCAAAAAGCTGCTTACTAACATTTACGTCTGTGCCTTCCCCCACATAGTTATATCATCACATTTTGTGCACTTCACAACTGGCTTGCATTTATGACCGGTTGTGGCATCCCGGAAACGCATGATTGCAATTTGCAATATTTTTTGCCGTTTTCCAACAGAAAATAGCAAAAAAAACAAAAACAAACCGACATTGGATATGCTGCGTTCACTTAATGACCACCTGGTTCGCTTAACACCTTGTGAATGGCTTAATGACCATGGAGACTCAATAAAAATGGTCATTAAAATCAAGTCAGGTCACATGGTAACCTACTTAACAATGGCCACAACTTATGGCCAAAATTCCAGGTTCAATTGTGGTTGTAAACCAAGGACTCCTATTATCAAGAACTGGGAAAAACAGGAAATCCAGGCAGTTCAAATGCACGTAAAGGTTTATTGCAAGCTTAAGCTCCCTACAAAAATCTGAACTACTAACAGTTGAAGCAAATTAGTGGTAGGTAAAAATCAACGGAATTCAAGGTGGGCTGGACACCTTGAATCTCTTGTGGGCACGAAGAGATTCAAGACTGATGACGCCTTTGACCCCTCCTTCTGGCTCAGCCTGGTCAACTCCTACATCTGTATTGAAAGCTAAGACATTGGAGGATGCCAACCTGGGTAATCCCATGCTAAATTCACCAATAATGCAAAGCATATTATCCACAGCCCGATTAATCTATTCCTATTAAATGAACCACTGACCAATCCAATTAACTTTTTGAACTTGCACAATGCACCTAGTAACCATGTGGTTGGCTATCAATCGATCAGAATAGAGCTGGAAGCGACCTTGGAGGTCTTCTAGTCCAGGGGTGGGTTCCGGATCTTCTTACTGCCGGTTCGCTCAGAGACGTGCCGCGTTGTGCGCCACGCCGGTGGGTCGTGGGTGTGTGTGCGCACGGGTTGCGCTCGCGCGCACATGCGCAGCACAAAAAAACAGCTTCTGCGCATGCGCAGAAGCAAAAAACAAGATGGTGGCGCCTATGGCGCTGCTGAGAGAACCGGCTCGGGGGCGTGGCAGGCCTGGGTCACTGCCGGTTCTAGTGACCCAGGCTGCCACGTAACTAACGGTTCTATAGAGCCGGTCCGAACCGGTAGGAACCCACCTCTGTTCTAGTCCAACCCCCTGCTCAAGCAGGAGACCCTATACCAGGGGTGTCAAACTCAAAGCCCGCGGGCCAATTCCAGCCCATGCAGTGCTTAAATCTGGTCTGTGGGGTCGGCCTGGAAATAACAAAGGACGGGCCCGCGGTGCCTCTGCTGCTCAAAACGGTCCACGGGGGGGGGGGGCGCACGCAGGCCATTTTCGGCACCCATGGCCTCCTACAGCAGTCTGGCAGCCGAAACCGGGTCACGGGGGGCATTTTCAGCCCCGACCCCCTACAGCAGTCTAGTGGCCGAAAACGGGCCGCGGGGGAGGCGCGTTTTATGTTTATTTCTCAGCCCCATGCACTCTATCTTCCTTCCTGTTGGCTGCTTTACACATGATTCCTGATTTCATCCAGTTTAAAAATATGGAACAGGCCTAATCCAAAGACTTTGCACAAGCTATAAGATTTTTTTTTAATGCAGTATGTCATGTGAAAACGGTTATTTCTAAATTGTGATTTACAGTGTAAAGCACCAATGGCTGAATTTACAGAACACACAGAGTCAAAATCAAATCATATTATGACTATATAGTGTGCAAATCTGGCAGATACAGGCAGCTTTTTTCAGGTATGCATAAAACTCAGTGAAGTCAGTGACATTTAATTGTGTATCCAGTTGTAGTCCAAATGGACCTGGGAATGTTTCCACACAACATGCATATTTTCTGAATCTTTCTAGACATTTAGCAATATATTGTGATGATTTTGTTGTGTTGTACAGTGTTCCTCTTTACAATGGAATAAAATTTTAATGTTTTCAAAGAACTCTATTAAAAATGAAAAATGGGAGGGTCAGCTAAAGTATTCTACATAGAATTAGTTAATATTTCAAAGGACAGATTCAACAGGGAAAAGGGAAACCTGAGTTGATATTGCCCAAGAAAAGGGATGGAGAAATGCCATAAATAAGGCAGACGGATTAATACATGAAGACGACAAAAAAGGAGATATGGATGAATTAAAGAGAAATGAATTGTTTTGTTTAAAAGTATTTTAAGGTTCTAAATGTTAATTTATCATTCAACCCAGTAAGTATAAATATAATACCCTGGATGTTGTTTAGGTTGTCTTAACTCACATTAGGCTTTTGAACATCTCTGTTCTGACAATATTATGCACATATTCAGATCTGCTCCTATACAAAAGAGTCAAGCCCCATAACAGCTAGGGACTCTACAAGTCTTTAATCTCTACATTATGGAATTGAGACTATTTGTGCCAGAAAGTAACTCTCCCTTTGTCTGGAATAGCTGTTTTGAATGCAAAGGGGAAAAAATGCATCTTGAGCCTGTGTCAAGCGCCCACCATGGCCACGCCCACCCCGGCCACACCCACCCCAGCCCTCCGAGGTCAAATACAACCCTGATGTGGCCCTCAATGAAATCGAGTTTGACACCCCTGCCCTATACCATTTCAGACAAGTGGCTGTCCAGTCTCTTCTTAAAGGCCTCCAGTGATGAAGCCAACTTCTGAAGGCAAATGGCAAATTGTCCCCACTGTTAGGAAGTTTCTCCTCAATTCCAGGTTGATTCTCTCCTTGATTAGTTTCCATCCATTGTTTCTTGTCTTGCCTTCTGGTGCTTTGGAAAATAAATTAACCCCCCTCCTCTTTGTGGCTAGTACGCACTGTGCATAAATACAGCCCAGGTTATGTAAAATTGATACCCAGGAACATTATTTGGGGTTCACACATAAAGCAAACCAAGGATTTTAAACTTGGCTTGCACAGATAACAAATTCACGCACTACTATTATTTCCAACCATGTTCTCTTCACTGAGACAACACCGTAACATCTTTATTCAGAAGTCTGTAGAGATTCTCAGTCATCCAAGTCATGGTTGTCCCAAAGGTGCTTTTTCAGGAGGCAACTGGACTTTCTTGTTTTTTCTTTGAAGGTGTTTCGCTTCTCATCCAAGAAGCTTCTTCAGCTCTGACTGGATGGTGGGGAATGGAAGGATTTATACTCATTGCGGACAGCTGGTCATTTGCATTCATGGATTCATTTGCATTCATGCAAATGACCAGCTGTCTGCAAGGAGTATAAATCCTTCCATTCCCCACCATCCAGTCAGAGCTGAAGAAGCTTCTTGGATGAGAAGCGAAACATCTTCAAAGAAAAAACAAAAGTCCAGTTGCCTCCTGAAAAAGCACCTTTGGGACATCTTTATTCAGAATTCGGTGGCTTTTTTCTGAAGCCACTCGGGAGCAAAATATCCACTTGAGCCCCTTCCGCTAACCATGGCAGGAGCTGGGCCTGAGCAAACAGAGTTATTGTTGACATTGTTGTCAACATTGCCCAGGTGAATAGAAGTATATTAGAAACCAAATTATTGAAATACCACTTCGGGTTGAATATTAACCGTGGAGTCCTTGATGCTCTGAGCTTGCTTGTTTACTTGGAGAGATGTCGAACTGATTCCTTTCACTGCTTTGGAAGAAACATATGGAGGCTATCTAACCATTTCAAATATCTAACCATGCCTGGGATGGCCCAAATCACATGAAAACACCCCCCTTCTCTCCTTCTTTTAGCATGCAATACATTAATAGAAATAAAGTCCTTCGTGAATAAACAAGGGATTTTTTTTCCTCCCAAAGAATATGCTTATTTGCAGTGTAGATGGTCAGCTCCATATCAGCTGGGATTTAAGCCATCTCCTATTGCAAGGGTCCCCAACCCATGATCCCTGGACTGGTACAGGGCCACAGCATGCCAGAAACTGGGCCGTGCAAGCAAGCAAAGCAAAGCCCTATCCGTGGGATGCAGGCAGCACACGAAACCACGCTCCCTCCGGTCTGTGGAAAAACCTCTCTTCATGAAACTGGTCCCTGGTGCCCAAAAGGTTGAGGGCCACTATCCTGTTAGGTTAAAAAAAAAAAAAATCAGGAGTCTGGTAGCAACTTTTCCAACTAACACCTTCTATGAAAAGGCAAGCTTTCGAGAGACGATAAATGTATGCCTTTTGATAAAGTGGTATACTTTTTTTCATAAAGTGGTATGTTTCCACTTGGTTCAGTTTCCAAGAGCCGAGGTGGCGCAGTGGTTAGAGTGCAGCACTGCAGGCTACTTCAGCTGACTGCTAGCTGCAGTTCGGCGGTTCAAATCTCACCGGCTCAAGGTTGACTCAGCCTTCCATCCTTCTGAGGTGGGTAAAATGAGGACCCAGATTGTTGGGGGCAATATGCTAACTCTGTAAACCGCTGTAAAGAGAGGGCTGTAAAGCACTATGAAGCAGTATATAAGTCTAAGTGCTATTGCTATTGCTATTGCTAAAGTGGCGCACGCTGATCCACCAAGGCTGCCAGACATCTGAAGACAGAAGAACAACCATAGCACAAGAGAAGCGAGCACTCCGCAAAGCCAGAGCTGCAAACGCTGCAACAATGGTGCCCACACGTCTGCCCGACATGCGGCAAAATGTTTTGTGCCGGTATAGGCCTTACCAGCCACCTGCGGACACATCGTGGACAGCCCACAACCTGTTAGATGTCAAGGTCCTCTTCGAACACGATGGACGAACATCATCATACTATACAGGTAGCTCTTGACTTACAATTCATTTAATGACCGTTCAAAATTACAATGCCCTTGAAATAAAGTGAAATGATCGTTTTTCACACTGAATAGAATAGAATAGAATAGAATAGAATAGAATAGAATAGAATAGAATAGAATAGAATAGAATAGAATAGAATAGAATAGAATAGAATTCTTTATTGGCCAAGTGTGATTGGACACACAAGGAATTTGTCTTGGTGCATATGCTCTCAGTGTACATAAAAGAAAAGATAAGTTTGTCAAGAATCATAAGGTACAACACTTAATGATAGTCATAGGGTACAAATAAGCAATCAAATCATAGTAGGAACCAGTCAATATAAATCGTAAGGATACAAGCAACAAAGTTACAGTGGTCGATCACTGTTGTGTCATCAGCGAACTTCAGTAGTTTAACAGATGGATCGTTAGAGATGCAGTCATTGGTCTAGAGAGAGAAGAGAAGTGGAGAGAGCACACAGCCTTGGTGGGCCCCTGTGCTAATTGTACAGGTATCTGATGTGATTATGCTTATCTTCACCTGCTGCTTAATGTTTGTTAGGAAGCTTATGATCCACTTACACGTGTGTTCAGGTACCGCTAGCTGGTTTAGATTCAATAATTCCTCTGTAGAACTGTATAAGCAGCTCCTTGGGCGGTTTGAGCTTTCTGAGTTGGCGCAGAAAGAACATTCTTTGTTGTGCTTTTTTGATGACGTTTTTGATGTTAGGTGTCCATTTTAGATCTTGCGATATGGTAGAACCTAGAAATTTGAAGGTCTCTACTGTTGATACTGTGTTGTCTAGTATTGTAAGAGGTGGAAGCATGGGAGGGTTTCTCCTAAAGTCTACCACCATTTCTACGGTTTTGAGTGTGTTCAGTTCCAGGTTGTTCCGGTCGCACCACAAGGTTAGTTGTTCAACCTTGTAAAGTGAAATGATCGTTTTTCACACTATAACCATCGCAGCATCCCCATGGTCGTGTTATCAAAATTCAGACGTTTGGCAACTGATAGTTGCTGTGTCCTGGGATCATCACAAGCAAAGTCAATGGAGAAGCCAGATTCACTTAACCACCACGTTACTGAACCACTGCAGTGATTCACTTTACAACATGTAGCAAGAAAGCTCATAAAAGGGGGCAAAATTCACTTAAAGAACTGTCTCACTTAGCAACATAAATGTTGAGGGCTCAATTGTGGTCCTAAGTGGAGGACTACGTGTAGTCAAAAAAGGTGGTTCTATATTACTGGGGGTTTTTTCTTGCCACCATAGACTAAGACGCCTCTCTTTTTATAATGTCTGCCGTTAAATTTAGTTTGCAAAATATATATTTTTTGCAATGAAGAATGAAAGCCTCCGTGCGCCGCAGGCTGTTACGTTCTGACACGGATCTTGCCACGCCATTAACCCACGTCCACAACTCAAGACAACTCCACAATCTGCTTCTCGATTCCTTTCCTCCGGGTTTTCTCGCCTTAGCCCCTCCTCTTACAACAGCGTAAGGGGCGTGGCTTCGCGCCGCCGCCGGGGCCTGAGACCCGGATGGCCGTTTAGTCGGTGCTTAGACGCCGAGGCTGCCACATCGGGCCTTGGACAAATTACAAAGCCGGGGGAGGGGGTTAGCGTAATCTGCCTCCATCCTCCGCCTTGGACTCCCTTCCGCCCCCGGGAAGCTCGTATCCGGAAAGAGCGGACCGAGCCCGATCCGACGAGGTGGGTATCGGCCTGGTTCGTTCTCAGCAAGCCTGTTTTTTCCAGCTCCTAAGAAAGCGGTATTGGTACGAGATGGGAGAATAGGTCGGGTTGAGCCGGTAGAATGTTCAGGCCTCCGCCATCTTGTCCCCTGCTTCATCCTTCTCGATAACTCGAACCAAACCGAATCCGCAGCCATCCGCCTCTCGGGCCCGGCTCTCCTTTCTCCTGAACCGGCCTTGCCCTTCCCGGAGCGTTGCCCCTTGTTGCTGCTGGTGGGTATTTTGCCCCCGGTCGAGGGCAGCTAGGCGCGTACCTTGCTCTCCCCAACGGAGCAGCCTCCGAAGGGAGAAGAAAGGATGCTTGCAAAAAAAAGAGAGAGAGAGAGAGGTCTTCCACCAGGCCTTCTCCCAACCCACCCCTGAAGTGGGTCCCCCCCCCTCTGGCGAAAATCCGCGGGTGGGCGCGGGGCGTCGCTCAGAAAGGCCGACCCGCAGGCCTTTTTTAAGAGTTTCAGAGTTCAGTTATGACCCAGTTTTAAGACAACCCCCCCCTCACTCCCTGCTCCATTTTACCACACGCCAGGTAATTCGGGGGGGGGGGGCTTAGAAGAAGGTGTGACTTTGGGGAGTTGGGGGGCAAGAAGCTCCAGGGTCTCCCCGGGACAGCCCACCCCATAATTGTCCAGTAGCCATCGTTTGTTGGGTCCCTGAGGGGCTTTTTACATGGGGGGGGGCAACAATGTGGGCCTCTGGAATGGAAGGAAACGACAAGCCCAAAGATGTCTTTTAGGATTTCTCCCCCCCCCAAAAAAAAAAAAAAACAACTGGCTGGTTTTAGTATAATTTGACAAAAGGCTCCTGGCCAAAGCCCTGAAAACGGAGCTGGGTTTGAAAAGAAAAAGAAAAAAGGGGGGTGGGAGAAAGAGAGATAAGGCTTTTTAATTTTGCTTTGCTTTTTATTTCTCAAGGAAGCTGCCCCTGGAAAAGGGGGGGGGTCTGTCTGTCCTGCTGGCGTTTGAGGATGTGCTTGGGCTCCCCTTTGTAACCTCGCCATTATTTCTACAACCCTTTTGCAGGAGGGGGGGGAAAGGGTGGAGGATTTTGGATTTTGAAGTCCAAAATGCCCCTGGGGGGATCAAAAGGAGAGAGCAATCCCTTCTTCTACACCCCACCCCAAAAAGCATATTTTCAGTGTAGTGGTGACATTCAGGAGCTGAGATGCTGCTGTTAACAGGAGAGGGAATCAGCTGGGGCCTTTGCTATTTTCTTAAAAGAAGCAAAAAAAAAAAATATCAGAAGCTGCTAGAAAATCCAGATAACTGAATGGGAAGGATAGTTGGATTTAAAAAAAAAAAAACTGCTCCCGTGTTTAAAAAAAAAAAAAAGCTTGATCATTGCAGTTCCCCTGCAGGATGCAGGCTAAATTGTTTATTTCTTTTCAATCTGATATTTGGGTCCTAACGTTTAAAATATGGAGGAATGGGAAGGGAGGAGGTGTGGCAGGTGTTTTAATAATGATTTAGGCAGGGCTAATATTTGAAGAGATCAACCGTCCAGCTTTTCCACTGCCTGTTTTAATATCGCTGTAAATGGGTGGGGGAGGAATGGTGCTTTTCAGTTTGTTCAGGGATGGTCCTCTTAATCAGAAGGTAGTCTTGAGATAATTGTGAAGTTACAGCCATGTTAATTTGTGAGATGGGCTGTTGGGTTTACATAAAAGGCTGTTTTATTGCAGTTAAAAATCTGAATCCCGTTTTAAAACCAGGTGCTACAATTCCTTATGCTGTACTGGGGTGACACTAAACAGCAGCATGTTAGTATTGGAATGCAAGTATATATTCCCTTAAATCTAGTTAATGGAGAATCTGTTTAGAGAGGATAAATATATCACTTGGGGGGGGAGAACTTAAATGCGGGGTGTGCCTTTGGGGAAAGAGTGGCTAGTTAATCTAAGTCTTCCGTTTTTTATTGCATTCTAAACACAAAATCAATTGAGGGGGAGAATTCCCTTGTCATCTGTGGTTAGTAAATATTAATGGGTCCTTGTGGTATGTGTATTCCATTTGGAGGGCATTTTTTTTAGTGCCACAGCCAGAATTAATTTAGCTTAAATGCTAAATTTGAATTTCCCATCAGTGTGGCTAGAGGGTGGGTGATGGTAATTCCGAGGGTGTATTCTGACACAAAAAGAGCTAATATGGCTTCCTTACATTTTTGAACTGTGATTCTCTGAATGAAGTGTTTTCCAAAATAAAGGGTGCGTTTGTGAAACAAGAAGGGTGTCTCCAAAAAAATTGGACTATGGTTAAGCCTAACTTAGCTTTTTGATTAATTTCTTGAAAATCCTTGTTAGTTTTACTGTGCTCAGAAGATTAGAATACATGATTTAAGTGAAATATTTGAAAATGAAACATACAAATCTTGCATTTCAGGACAACTGGGATTTGATACGATTTGCATATCTCTGAATTTCAAATGCTTTTCATATAAATTTTCAAACAGTTTCTGATGCTAGTTGTGAAGAAGAGTAAGAATGTGTTCTGTTTCTCCCTCCCCTTTCCCTGATAGTCTTGAATTTCAGTATTTACACATTATGCTTTGGGATTAAATGCAAAGGAAGGGTTTAAGATGAGGCGGTGGCTATTTGTTTCTCTGTTTGGTTCATAACCAAAATGGTTGTTGCAGAAAGACATTTTTATCCAATGCTTTTCTATTCTAGAAGTGTAATTTAGATTATTGCTTTTTTGTTGAAATTGCATCTACTTTGAGATCTGGGATTATTTTTTATTTGTTGTAGAGGGAGGGTGCTAATTAAGTATTAGGTAGCATGGTGCTAGTGAAGGGTTTCTTTAAAACATATTCCACTAATGCAGTTTTGAAATTCTGCAGATAAATTGAATATATTAATAATTAATGATAGCTGATTCGGGATCAGGGTGCCTTTGAAACAATATTTTTTCTCCATCCAACACAGTTAAAATATAATTTGAATTTTTTTATCACTTGAATTATTAAATGTCCAGATTTATAAACTTGCCTAAATATGTAGTTTTCTAATAAATGAATATCCAACTGATTTATGATACATGATGAGCCAGTATTCTAAAAGACAGTGCACAAAGTTGAATAGTATGGGAAAATTATATTCCAGAAATGCTGCATGAATAATGGATAAAAAATTATCAGCTGCTACTAGTAGGAGTGCTATTTTTAAATCTCCATTGGCTTGTTTTCACTCAGGTGCCATTATATCTGGTTGTGCAGTGCTAGGGGAATTGAACATCTTAGCTATGCATTATGTAGTGAAAACACAATGAGGGCTGTGGTATTAGATATCCTTTCAGAAGATTAAGCAGCATGACACAATCTTGTTGAAACATAAATGTAATATTACCTTTAGAATCCTGCTAAAAGAAGAAAAAATACTTATTTCATATGGCTGAAATGCAAAATTGTGCTCTTTTGGCATAAAGAAGTAGCTGAAATGATTTCCAGGAGATGCATTTCTTAATACATATATTGGGTACTTTGCATAGTGAGTTAGTATATTAATCTGCATGTTAAATCATTTGCAAACAATTGCCCTGGTAGATTTTGTGAGTATCTCCACAGTCAAATAGCTGCTCTATAGCACTTCAAGGTTTAATCCAACTGTAGATAGATATTAGCAATAATGGTGGTCAACTATATCTCAGGAAGAGGGCTGTCTTTAGATTCGTTGTTTCCCATTAAATCAGTGCTATTGACAATTACTTGAGTGCATAATAAAAACTTTGGGGTAACAGAAAACCTAATCTTACATTTTCGGCAGCATTAAATAAGGTAAATGATATTAAACATTGTGCATGTAGAGAGGAATAGAGCATCCTTTAAACTATTTCATTCAATATTGGATCTATTTTTATATTTGGCTATCATCTTGTTTAGATCTATTTTTGTTGAAAAGAGGCGTCTCAAAGTATCTTAAAGTCCAAAATAATATAATTTAGTTAATGTGAATGTTGGTGACCTAGACTATACCAATGGTAATTAATAGTGCTTAGAACAGTATCTTGATCATATATTATTCTTTAGCTATCTATCACTATAGCAACACTTTAGAAGTACACTCAAATATATAATTGGGATTTAGCTGTTAGAGGCCTTGACTGTGACATGTGCCTTGATATTGGCTTAATCACCACCAAAATCTTTTGCTATATATTAATTAACCTAAAGTGAAAGACTTGATTCTGTTTCTCTCTTCCATCTCACTTTGCAATAACTTAATTATATTTTCAAGCTTGACATTTGAAGAGGTGAAAGTTCACTGCCAGATTCCTACCCTATGAATTTTGGTTGAGGAACAAATTTCATGTAGTTTACTGTTGCACAGGAAGATGTGATAGGCAACAGTTTGGATGTTGAAACAATTTGTCAATGATGCCACCAGCATAGTTCATTTTTGGCAGTAGCTTAGATATATGATGGCCAGGGAAGCTTTGTGTGTGGTCCCATTTAGCTAGCTTTCAGGACCTTGCGCTGTGGGAACTGCTTTAGTTTAGTACTGATAAGGAGTACTGTACATACTTTTATAGTGCTGCCACATGCAAAAGCAATTGTATCTTTTTTTCTCTCCCTGAAGTAATAGTAGTATTTTCTTTGTGCCTGGTTTTGTGTGAAAGACCTATGCAATTGAGGTGTTTTGTTGTACACTGGATACAGTTCTACACATGCAGAGAGTCTGTCATAAATCAGATGTTTTATTCCAGCTTCTTAGCCACTCAGAGTCACCTCAAACCGTGAGATGGGGGGGGGCAAATAAATTTAGTAATAATAATAATAAAACTCGTATTTAAAACTTGAACATTTTGCTTAGAATAAATTGATTCAGCAACGTAAAAGTTTGGCGTTCTTATATTTTGATTCTATGATCCAAACACAAGTTTTGAAATGTGAGATATAAATGTGAGTGATCTATATTCATTTTACCCCAGCATCATTTTTTTAAAAAAATTGCAGTATGGCACACAAACACAAACCAGTTGGTATGAAATACAGCAGCAGAATGATTAGCAATGGATGATAAAATGTTATGCCATTGTTTTATGATCTGCAGTGGCTGAGTTTAATTTAATGGTCTGCACTATGCTGTAATTTAATTTTGCTTTTTTTTTTTAATTGAGAGGAAAAGTAATGCTATTTCTCATTCTGCTAAAAACCAATATGCGAGCTTTGAGAATTGATGGGACAGCAATACAGGTAGTCCTCATTCAGTGACTGCCTCATTTAACAGCTGTTATAATAGTGGTGAAAAAACAGTTTTATGACCAATCCTTACGTGTAGAGCTTTTGCAGGTCTGTAAAGGAAAGGAAACCTGAAGTAAGACCATGAGCACAGTTGGGTTTCACTTAGTGACTGTTTCACTTAATGGCTGAGTTGCCAGTCCCAATTGTGGTTCCTAAATGTGGATGTGCTGTATAGCAAAGAGCCCTATTTTTCCTAATATAAAGGAAAATCAGTCTAGACATAGATGCTGACTCTAAGCAATTTCTCTTGGCTTTGAAATCAGATTATTATTATTATTATTATTATTATTATTATTATTATTATTATTTGCAGTATTCAGATATGTAGGACTACATTTTGGCCTTGGCTTGTGGACAGATTGCATTAAAAATAAAAACCTGAAGTTTGCTAAGTTGTGGCAAGATTTTGCAAGCTGAGATTGGAAATTTCCACTTGATTGCATGTCAGAAGAGGGCAACATTAGGGAACCCTAACTCCTCAACTGAAACTGAAATCACAGGAATGAATGGAGGGGAGTTATTTAAATTTTGTTTAAAATGCTAGCAGATTGTACCTTCAGTATATATTTTTTTTCTGTGGCTTAGGTTCAGTATGGAATGATTCTGGGATAAGTGTAGCTACATGTTTCCAATTAAAATCTAGTTTTGATTGAAAATTAGTAATAATATAAACTCTGATTAGAAAATTACATATTCTGTGAAACATTGTAGTTTTTGTATCTTTCAGGATTGAGTCTAGTTTATATGACTGTTGATATGTAACCAAACATTGGCACAATTACCTCAGCATAATTAAATGTGATTTCCCAGGAAAATATCTCATAGGCTGGGTGATCTAGGAAACACAGCTTTCCAAATGCTTTTGATAGACGTCCCTCACGTATCTACTATAAACTCAGCAGATGAAAGATAAAAATATATTTTCTTAACAGCCAGTAATTAGTCAAGGAGTCCTCAACCACAATTGAGCCCAGAATTTCTGTGGCTAAGTGAAATATTTGTTAAGTGACTTTTGCCTCATTTTATGACTTTTCTTGCCACAGTTAGTGAATCACTGCAGTTGTTAAGCTAGTAACACGGTTGTTAAGTGAATCTGGCCTTCCCATTGACTTTGCTCGTCAGAAGGTCGCAAAAGGTGATCACATGACCCCAGGACACTAACCATCATAAATATGAACCAGTTGTCAAGCATACAACTTTTAATCACATGACTATGGGGATGATGGTCATCCCCATGGTCATATGACAATGGTTGTAAGTGTGAACAATGGTCATAAGTCACTTTTTTCAGTGCCGTTGTAACTTCGAACAGTCACTAAATGTACTGTTATAAGTCAAGAACTACCTGTAGAATTTAAATAACCACTTCTTGCAAAGGACTGATATAAGATCTCTCAAGGAGAGACTTTTGCTGAAAATAATACATCTCTAAAATAGTGCCTATATTTCAATAAAAGCAAAAATAAAATACACATTTCCGTCGTCTCCCCCCCCCCCAAAAGTAACCCTTTAATGCAGATATTCTGAAAGAAATCTAAGCTAGCAGAAACTGCCTAGGGAGAAAAATATTGAAGTTAAGACAGATTTCTGGATTGAAAAATGATTCAGTGTATGTGTCAGGAGAAAAATAAGTTCCAAAAAGCCTTCAGAAAGCAAATGGTAAATAAAGCTGCCAATATAATAATGCTTTCAGAGGAAGTAATAGGTACAAGCAAACATACTTTGAATATTGCAAACAGTACTGAAGTCATATCTTAGACAGGATATTATTGAGTTGGAAAAAATGTTCAGGTAGTTCTCGACTTATAACCACAATTGAGCCCAGAATTTATGTTGCCTAAGTGAGAAATTTGTTAAGTGAGTTTTGCCCCATTTTACGACTTTTCTTGCCACGTTTGGTAAGTGAATCACTGCAGCTGTTAAATTAGTAACCCGGTTGTTAAGTGAATCTGGCTTCCCCATTGACTTTGCTTATCAGAAGGTCGCAAAAGGGGATCACATGACCCCAGGACACTGTAACCATCATAAATACACGCCAGCTGTCAATTGTCTGAATGTAAATCAGGTGACCATGGGGATGCTGCAATGGTCATGTGTGAAAAATGGTCATAAGTCACTTTTTTCAGTGCCGTTGTAACTTTGATCGGTCACTAAATGAACTGTTGTAAGTCGAGGACTACCTATATACTCGAAACCATGAGGGTAATTGGTAGATTTGGGACCGATGAAAAGGAAGTATTTTTTTCTGCACGAAGAATGAGATAGTTTTAAAAAGGTATCAGGATCCAGAATGATTGGGCTACAGATGGTATTTGTGTAGTATCTCCAGTATAAGAAGCCATAGGACTCCCATTTGAGTTAATACAGAGCATAAATGAATGTTCTTGCACTCTTGTCACTGGAGGGGAATACCAGAACAAGTGCTGGATTAAATAGATCTAGTTTTAAGGTTTGTTCTGATCCAACAGGGGGTATGTTTTCATGCTTGTGATATTCGAGTGATAGTCAGAAACCCTAGTTTTGAGATGCCCTGTAAGAATATTAAAATTATTTTGGTTCCTCTGTCCACCGACACATATATTTTTCACAGTTGTGCATCTTCAAAAAACTAATCTCATGATTATACCAATCACCTATGCTTTATCTTTCCAATTTTATTTTATTTTTTGCAGTAGTGCTTTGCAATATGCTGCTGTTGTTGTTTTTTTACCTAATTCATTTATAACATCACTTTTATTTGCCGGAAGATGAGCTAACCCCCATCACCACCAAATTAGCAGGTGGCGGAAGAATAAAAAGTTAATTTGTGCTATTTACAGGATGCAATAGTGAGAATTAACATTCCCAAGCATATGCAGTTTGCTTAGTGTGTAGAATATTTGAGTTCATTCCTATAACAGCAGCCAAAATAGAGCAAATTAAAGAGAATGTAAAAGATGTTGAAAAAATGAGGAGCTTCGTGAAGCTGATTATTTTCAAACTGTCCAATCACCACGAGTACTAATAAGTTACTTATATAATAAAGGTTGAGCATTTGAAGAAATTCAGCTTTTAATATGGGAAATCAAGGAGGAAAGACATTCAACTATAGGAAGAGCAACAACTCTTCTTGAGTTTATTTGCACCCATGGTATATAGCTGCATTCTGTGTGAAATCCTTTGAATCTTCTCAAGCCAGAAATTATCTCGTATTCCATAAATGTAGCACTGAAAACCTCGCTAGAATAGCTGCCATAATTAACTCATCTTGTGACTGCCAAGTGTAGCTGCTAATGTGAGGATGCTTTCACATCGATTAACAGTGTATTTCCTTTAGGGAGTAGTTTTGTTTATTTTCTTTTTCAGTTGCAAAATTAAGAGTATGTCCAATCTATCGGATTACATCCCTCTTAAATTCGGAGGAGGTCTGTAACTTGATATATATAGTAGCTGCCCCCAGGCTTCTGAGCTGTGTTCATTGGTCAGCTGATTTGGGTACTACCAACTCTCCCCTGGGTGTCCCCTTCCTGGTACCTTGGACTTCTGAAGCAGCTCTTCCCTACCTTCATCACCCTTGCAGAAATACGATGACAGCTCATTGAGAAAGAACCTGTTTACATACTGATATGATCCCCTTATCTAAGTAGCGATTGTAAGCTGAAATAACCTCTGCCTCTGATCAGCTGCCCTGGGCTAGGGAACTGGTTGCGTAGTCCCCCACAAAACAACATCCTACATTAGGACTGAATTCCACCCAATAGCAAGTGGGAAGGGCCACTGTCAGTTGCAGTAGTTGAACTGGGTTAGACTTAGAATAACTTTATTCTCACTTTAATCGGCATACATTAAATGAAATTTTGTTGCATACAGCTCTCAAAGAGAGTTAGCTGGGTCACTTGACTCTACATAAGCCAGTTTAGTACAGGCAGCCCTCAACTTGCAACCACAATTGAGCCCAAAATGTATGTTGCTAAGTGAGAAATTTGTTAAGTGAGTTTTGCCCCATTTTACGACTTTTCTTGCCACATTTGTTAAGTGAATCACTGCAGCTGTTAAATTAGTAACCCGGTTGTTAAGTGAATCTGGCTTCCCCGTTGACTTTGCTTGTCAGAAGATCACAAAAGGGGATCACATGACCCCGGGACATTGTAACCGTCATAAATGTGAGTCAGTTGTCAAGCATCCGAATGTAAATCACATGACCATGGGGATGCTGTAATGGTCATAAGTGTGAAAGATAACCATAAGTCCCTTTTTTTCAATGCTGTTGTAACTTCAAACGGTCACTAAGCGAAGTTGTAAGTCAAGGTTAATTTATGATCATTCAAAGTTATGATGAACTGTTAAAAAGCTACTTACAACCTATCCTCAAAGTTATGATTGCCGCGCGCCCCCCCCCCATGGCAGGGGTGGGTTCCTCCCAGTTCGGACTGGATCGCCTGAACCGTTAGCGACCCGCTGGTGACGTCACAGATCTGGTTCGGTCAGTGCCGGTCCGTGGGCGCCGCCATCTTTTTTTGGGAATTTTTAGTGAATTTTTTACTGTTTGGAAGGTTTTTCCTGTTCTGCCGCTTGAAAAAGGGCCCTCCCGTCCGCCCCCGCGTTTAAACTGACCTTTATTCCTTCGCCCCAAGCACAGCTGCTCAGCTGTGTTTCGGGCTGATTGCAGCTACTGAGCATGTGCGGAAGCCAAATTGCCCGAGGGAACGCGCGCGCGCAAAACATCGCAATGCGAACTGGTGGGGAAGGTAAGTGGAACCCACCCCTGCCCCATGGTCATGTGATTGCCTTTCTGGCAGCCGGCTCACATTTACAACTGGTTGCAACATTCTGCAGTCATGTGACTGCAATTTGTAATGTTTTTTGCCAGTTTCTGGCAAAAGAAACACATGCCCATTTGGAAGAATAGATTTATAAAAATGATTGTAAAATCAAATCTGGTCATATGGTGCCTCAATTTACAATCGAAATTCCAGACACCCATTGTGTTCATAAGTCAAGGACTTTCTATAGGGCAATTGTCCCTACCCTGTTTCTTGCTCACTGAGATTGTTATTGTCCATGCTGAAATCTTGCTGAGCAATATTGTTGCTGTTGAACTTGTTTTATTGCTGTTTCCTGCCAAGTGAAAGTTGAAATGTTTTAGTGTCCCAGACATACTCCTTTGTCCTCCTTTGACCTCAGTCCTACACCTGTCACTGAGCCCTTGTCCATCAATTCAAGTCAGATCCGCTGATCTTGGCGTCAGAGAACTAACCAAAGGTGTGCCATTAAAGTGTGCCACAAGCAATTTAAGAGATACTTGTGCTTTGCTACCTCCAATATTGTGGGTTAGGCGTAGGATAACTGCAAATCAGTATTGCTTGTATTATTTTTTTCTTAAATTGTGTTTACATGTGCTTATATACACCACCTTTAGTTTTGTTGTTTAAAGTGAACATTTGGAATTGATATGGATAAATAAAAATAGTTGTGCCAAATTCTAGGCTGATTTAATTTATGACGATAGAGGAGAAAATCATTTGAGGAAATATATAAATGTCGTTGATTTTATTAGTTTTTGTCTTTTTAAATTTATGTTGCTGACTAAAAAAAGGAACTGAGCAGCATATAAATTGCAGAAAAATAATTAAATGAATTTTAGGAGGACATACGTACAGATGTAATGCAAACATTGTACAAAGTACATGATTAATCATATATTTGTAAGGCAAATTACCTTTATTATCATAAGACAAACTATAGACACAGAGATATTTGCTGGATTTAGGTATTGTGCTGAACCAGCAGCCTGCAACCTTTTGAGCACCAGGGACTGGTTCAGGGGTGAAATCCAGCAGGTTCTGGAGAACCGGTAGCGGAAATTTTGAGTAGTTCGGAGAACCGGTAGCGGAAATTTTGAGTAGTTCAGAGAACCGGCAAATACCACCTCTGGCTGGCCCCAGAGTGGGGTGGGAATGGGCATTTTGCAGTATCCTTCCCATGGAGTGGGGTGGGAATGGGCATTTTGCAGTATCCTTCCCGTGGAGTGGGGAGGGAATGGGGATTTTGCAGTATCCTTCCCCTGCCACGCCCACCAAGCCACACCACGCCCACAGAACCGGTAGTAAAAAAAATTGGATTTCACCACTGGACTGGTTCTGTGGTGAGAGTTTTTCCCATGGACCGGAGGGGGCATGGTTTTGCCCGCTGTCTGCATCCCACAGGTGGGGCTTCGCTTGTTTGCACGGACCGGTTTCTGACATGCCATGGACCAGTGCCAGTTCATGGACTGGGTATTGGGGACCCCTGTGCTAAACCACTATGTCACGTAGCATTATAGGCAAGGCAGTGCCTAAGATACTTTCCAATCAAATATCGTACAAAAGTTTTACTTGGTTGCCTCTCAGTTTCTAGACTCTGTGGAATAGATGGGTTGCACGACTGTTTTTCTGATGTAATTTAAGTTTAGATTTTAAAGGTTTAGTAAATGATAAATCTAAATGCAGATTTAAATATTTAATTTTGGTTTGTTGTAATGTAGAGCTGTTTATAGAAGCTGGGATTCGCGTAGTTGATTTAAAAGAAAGAATGGGATTGAGAATATTCTGTGTTGAGGTTAAAGATCTTTACATATATCAGGAGGTACTATTTAATTAGGTATTAAATGAAATATCAATCATTTGTGTCAGATCTTTAGTCATTTGAGTTTACATGAATTTCTGTACATGGAACCTCACTTGAATACTGAACCATTGTCTAGTTGGAGAAATCCTGATAATTACATCTTGAGTAATAATGTAGTCTACAATGACAACTCCATACATATATTATCATATATGATTTTCTATCTCTCTTAGTGAAGAAATTAGATTCTCCAAATATTTTGTGTAAAGGCACTGTTGCTAACATGATAGTGTTAACAGAGGTTTACAATGAGAATTTATGGGTGGCAACCCAGAGGATCATGGGACAATTTTGAAATGGCCTTGGGATGCCAGTAAAAGTTTATTTACAAGCACCTAATCATTTTAATTGGTTATTAGCAAATAAGCAATTGAATTTTACAATTGCACAGCCAAATATTTCATATTCTTAGTCTCTTCCACCACAATTGGATCCTGCAACATTATCCTGGGACACATGTATTTGCCTTCGTTCATTCCTGGTTGTCCTTGGGTTAAAATCATTTGTTCATTGACCAGGAAGTGCTGGGGAAGCCAATAGGGAAGATCACTGAGCTAAGCCTCCCTCATCTGCACATCCTTCCACAACCCCTCTGCCCTTGCACTGGCCATTCCCACACCCTTCCCCCCCCCCCGGCTTCCCCACACACAACATCCCTGAGCCTTGTCATGCATGCACCCTTGCACATTCCTTCGCACCAGGGGTGAAATGCTACTGGTTTGGACTAGTTCGCCTGAACCGGTAGTAAAAATGCTACCAGTTCGCCCGAACCAGTAGTAAAAAAAATGCTTTAAAAAAGTTTTTTAAAAAGGTTCCGATGATCAGCTGTGGATCGTCAGAACCTTTTCCCCCCCTTTTTTTTAAAGCATTTTTTACTACCGGTTCCGGCGAATAGGTAGTTAAAAATGTTTTAAAAGGTTAAAAAAAAAGTTGGCCACACCCACCCAGTCACATGAACCCCACCCCAACCAAGCCATGCCCACAGAACTGATAGGGAAAATTTTTGAATTTCACCACTGCTTCGCACCCTTTCCTACCTGCCATTTATCTGCCTATTTGCAGACCACTTGACACAACTTCCTACCGTCTTCCCCACTAACTTGGTTGTGGGAAGCTGGCAGGGTGTTGCCCATATGATGACTGTGTTAACAGCAACTGCAGGGATTGCCATCACTAAATAATATGGTCTCACTCTATAACTACATTGCTTAGTGATGGAAATTCTGGTTCCAATCGACCTTGTAAGTCAAGGATTACCTGTATCATCATCATCATTATGCTATCAGTTGACGCAATTGAAAATGTAAGGGCCCCTTATTGAATGGCATTCCTACTCCCTTGAGTGTTTGACCCTGATGGCCAAACTGAGTAAGCAGTTAACACACAGTTTGTTATTGCTACGTTGTAAACTCAGTGGGTCAAGCTGATAGAAGGCATTGATAACTAGAGCTGTTGGTCAGTCTCAGTTTCTCATGCCTCTTCCTTGGTTGCTTGTTTTGCCAACCTGGGTGCACTTCTCCATGGAGAGAATTCCATTAATATGGGTTGATTTGAAAGGCCCTGGTGTTGCTTAATGCCAGGTCAACCGGTAATAAAGTCTCCCCTCACCTGCCATTTAATCTGGTGAGTACAGGTAGTCCTCGGCTTACAACAGTTCGCTTGGTGACCGTTCAAAGGAACAGCGGCACTGAAAATGTGACTTACGAACGTTTTTCACAGTTACGACCTTCACAGCATCCCCGTGATCAAAATTCAGATGCTTGGCAACTGATTTATATTTATGACAGTTGCTGTGTCCCGAGGTCATGCGATCCCCTTTTGTGACCTTCTGACAAGCAAAGTCGAGGGGGAAGCCAGTTTCGCTTAACAACCAGGTTATACTAACTTACCGACTGCAGTGATTCACAAATGCCTCGCTTAACAACAGAAATGTTGGGCTCCGTTGTGCTCGTAAGTTGAGAACTACCTGTATTACCAAGATCTGGCTGAGTCCAGAGTAGATATTCACTTCTTGGAAATACGCCCAGCTGGGTTTTTGGTGTGGCATCAGCCAAGATCCAAGGGCAGCAGCCGGGGTTTGCCAGTTACCATCTGGGAATCTCTCATGGCTTTCAGGGGCATTGCTTCGCAGGTTGCCGGCTGTCAGATCCTGTTCCTTAAGTTGGGCTCTAGGGATCAGTTGAGACTGTTACTACTGCACCAGACTCCCAGTTGGGTAGCAACTTCCCTGCCTGAGCTGCTTGACTCTTCTCTTGAATTTGGCAGTGAAATTTTCCAGGTTTATAGTCCTGTGGGATTTCAACCTGCCTTTTCTGGAAGTGGGGCTCAGGAGTTCATGGCCACCATAATAAATAACCAGGGCCCTGTCCCAGATTATCCAGGACCTGACATGGGACAGTGGTCACACATTTGATCTCAGTTTTTCTGTTGGAACACTAGCAAGGTAATCTGAAGTTGGAGGAGCTCTCTGTAAGTCCACTGTGATGGCCAGGTCATGCCCTGGTTGCCATGAAAACATCTGGTGCTGCCCTCTGCTACGGGGAGATGGGATATATTGGATTTCCACTACCTGTGACTAATAGACCTTAATAGGTTCCAGAGAAAAATGGGGCTTATTCCTGCTGGTCCGTTCCACCATCTGATAGAGCCTTGGTCATTGCTTGGAATGAGAGGGCAGCTGAGGCTTTGGATTGGATCGTGTCCCTGTGACCTCTCATCTCCTGTGAATCCCATCACTCTCTGGTTTATGGGAGAAGTGTCATCTCTCTGAAGGCCAAGGGATTAACTCGATTGAACGTGGTTGAGAGCCACTATTAAGGCCTAACTAGTGGTGATCAGGGTGGCAAATCAACAGTTTTGCCACACTTATCTATGGTTAGCCACCCATTGGCCTTGTTTAGAGTGACTCAAGCCCTCCTGGAAAAGGAGGATTCAGAAGATCGCCTCCATGGAAGAATTTGCAGAACATCCGTCAGATAAAATTGCTTTGTTGCCATTTAGACATCAGCTTTGTTATAAATCCGGTGGAGGTGCTTGGAGCACAGTCCTGACCTGTTACCCGGGAACAGTTTGAACCTGTTGGATCTGAGGAAGTAGACATGGTCTTTAAGATTGTGAGCTCAGCCCTCCTTAGATCCATGCTTAAGGCTGCCCGGGAATGTGGTGTGGTTGGGTTCTAGTAGTAGTTAAATCATCCTTGAGAGAGGGTGTCGTTCCATTGGAGGCTTTGGTCCACTCCTTCCTAGAGATGTAAAATTTCTGGAAATTTTGAAGCTCGGAAAACCGTTTGTTTTTTTTTTGTTTGTTTGTTTTTTTTTGGGTATTTCCTCTCCACAGTATTAAATAAAAATAAAAATCCCATTCTCATAAAAAGAATTGATGTTAAAATAAAATATTCCACAATGGTTTTTTTTTCTTTTTTCAATTTTTCCAATTTTTTGGAAAAAAACAAAAAAGCCTTCAGGAAAAAAACGGGGAAAAAACGGGTTTTTTCCGAATTTTTCCGGTTTTTTTCCAGGCCTTCACATCTCTACTCCTTCCTCAAGAAGCCATCACTGGATCCCTCTGTACTGGATCATTTTTTATCAGTATCTTAAGTTCTCTTCCTTCGGGAAGGTTGTGGAGACATTTGCTGTACACCAGCTTCAGCAAGCTCTGGGTGAAGTGGAATTCCTTTTCAACTCCATTTGAACTCTTTTCAGTCAGGATTCAGGCCTGGGCATGTGACAAGAAATGGCACTGTTTGCACTTGTGAATGATCTCTGACAGGAGCAGATCAGCAGTAGTGCCTCTGCCTCCTACATCTCATCAATCATGATACCTTCTGGATCATCTCCATCAGTTAGGAGTGGGTGGCGCAATATCGGGCTGGTTCTCTTCCTGTGCGGCTGGTACAAGTCAGTGTCGATTGTGAGTGAAAAATCCTGCCTGTGGCCTCTTGTTACGTGGGTGCTGCAGGTTTCACTCTACACTCCTGTTTAACATCTGCATGAAGCTTCTGGGTGAGATCATTTCAGTAGTGGGTTCTAAAACTTGTTGCTACCGGGGCGTCCCGGGCGGGTGGGCGGGGCGTCCCGGGCGGGTGGGCGGAGCCTCCCGCCGCTACCAGTTCTAAGAACCGGGCCGAACCGGGAGCAACCCACCGCTGGATCATTTGTCACCCTGGGGTGAAGTATCATCACTATGCTGATAATACCCAAATTGTACATCTCTGTCTTGGCATATTGAGTGGTGTGATTGGTGTTTTGTCCCACTGCCTGGAGGCTCTGGGTGTCTGAATCTGGGACAACAGGCTTTCTCTGAACCATGGCAAGACTTAAGTGGCTCCGGGTTTTTGGTCTTTGTGGATCTGGGACTTCATAGTCTTTGATACTAGATGGGCTGGCACTATCCCAGACAGACCAGTGCGCAATCTGGGGGTCCTTCTAGACTTGTGACTCCTGCTCAAGTCATGACCAGGAGGGCCTTTGTTCAACTTTATGTTGTGCACCAATTTTACTCTTTCCTGGACCATGAGGTTCTGCTCACAGTCCCTCACCCCCTAGGCACCTCCAGAGTGGATTTGCTCTAATGCGGACGACATGTGTGGTTGCCGTGGAAGAGTATTCAGGAGCTCCAACTAGTGCAGAATGTGGCTGCACAGTTGTGTGCCTTTAGGACGGCACAAGTCACACCGATGTTCTGTGAGCTGCATGGGCTGCCAATATGCGGCCAGGTGCAATTCAAGATGCTGGTTCTGACCTTGAAAGCCCTGCAGGTCCACGTTATTTGAAGGACCGGCGATCACATCTTACCTGCCTGCCTCATCAGGTCCAGCAAGAGGGGTCTGTTGTGGATCTTGTCTGCTAAAAACAGTTCCATCTGGCAGGACCCAGACAACGTACCTTCATTGCTGGGGTTCCCATCCTCTCTCCCTTCCCAGGAGGAGTTAACTCCACCCCTTTTAGTCTTTCCGATGGCCCTCGCAATATGGTTCTTCCGACAACCTTGGGGAATCCCATGGGGAACGTATATGATGGTTGAACAGGTAGTCTTCGACTTACAACAGTTCGTTTAGTGACCGTTCGACGTTACAACGGCACTGCAAATAGTGACTTATGACCATTTTTCACACTTACAACTGTTGTAGCATCCCCATGGTCATGTGATTTACATTTGGATGTTTGACAACTGACTCGGGTTTATGACCGTTGCTGTGTCCCAGGGTCATGTGATCACCTTTTGTGACCTGACAAGCAAAGTCAATGGGGAAACCCAATTCGCTTAACAACCATATGACTAATTTAACAAGTGCAGTGATTCACTTAACAGCTGTGGCAAGAAAAGTTGTAAAATGGGGCGAAACACACTTAGCAAATGTCTCACTTATCAACAGAAATTTTGGGCTCGATTGTGGTCGTAAGTTGAGGACTACCTGTATTGTGTTTGGATTGGATGTTCTCCCACAATCTATTCATTTTTAAAGTGTTTTAATAGTTGTGACATTGTTTTAATTGTTGATGGTATACCGCCAAGTCATGTTCAGTGAGATGGACAATCCTATAAAGGTGTTTCATTATATTTCCCTCAAATGGATATGAAAAATGGGACATCGTCATGACTAGCTTCAGTGTTGTATAAGGAAAAGCGTTTTATCCAGTGCCAGTTCGAAGGAATATGGCACCCCCTAAGCCACATTGATTGATGGCACCATTTCCCACCGATGTGAAGATCTGCGTTTTAGAATGATTTCAGAAGAAAGGGCACCAATGTTGCCCCTTTTTAAGCTTTGGTGTCCTAAGCCAGTGTTAATTTGGCCTTAGCCTAAAGCTGGCTCTGCTTATGTCAACTGGCTACTAAATTTAATAGCTGCTGATCGCCGGGGAAAGGTGAAACCAATACGGCTGCGTTTTCTTCCTCTTAGTCTCCTCCTTCCTGGTCCAACATAGGCACGTTTCGCGGGGAGCCAGGAGGAACCATCGTACTCAATGACCTTACAGCGCAATGTCAGATCGTTTGGGGCAAACAGCAAAGGGGAAGGATGGAAAAAAGTATTCGTCGCTCAACCTGTTTGATACGTACAAGGGCAAGTCCTTAGAGATCCAGAAACCCACAGGTAAAAACGGCCAGTGTGTATCAGGCTTGATTCTTCCCAGCCCCGTTCTTAAAGGAGGAGGCAGCTGCCATGATGAACGTGCTCTATCTCTGATGCTCTGATGGTACTCGCAGCGCCCTGAGCAGCTGTCCCTTATCGTAACCGGTTAACCGGGGATTTGACAAAAAGTCCGGTTGACAATTGGTGTGAATCGGGACAGTCAGTTGCTCAAAGATGTCTCAGGGCGGCATTTAACCTTTGAAATCCTCTTTCCTGCAGTAACCCCCCGCCATGGCTTGCAGAGTCTCGGTAAGGTTGCCATTGCCCGACGCATGCCACCCCCTGCAAATCTGCCAAGCTTAAAAGCAGAGAACAAAGGCAATGACCCCAACGTCTCACTAGTGCCGAAAGACGGGACAGGATGGGCAAGCAAGCAGGAACAGCCAGACCCAAAGAGGTAGGTAGGGCAAGACGTGAAGCCACTGCGCATTTGCAATCTTACAGTTTTGACTTTTTTTTATTATTATTATTATTCCTGGGCCTTTTTTTATTATTGTTATTTTATTCTTGCCTCTAGTACCGATGCCTCGACAGCTCAGCCGCCGGAATCGCAGTCACCGCCGGCTACACAGACGTCTGCCTCAAACCAACCGAAACGACCCCCAACAGCCCCCGAGGTAAATTTGGGGCAAGAATGGGAGGCTGGAAGCACTCAGCCAGACACACACACACACACACACACACACACACACACACACACACACACACTCTCTCTCTCTCTCTCTCTCTCTCTCTCTCTCTCTTTTTCTGGACAGTTGTGTCTATCTAGTTGTAACCTACATCTGGAATATAGATATATATATCTATAGAGAGAGAGAGAGAGAGAGATTTTCTGGGATTTCTAGCTCTAGCCTGTTCTCTCTTACTAATTATTCCTCACTCTGTCCATCTTTGATATATCAGCTGCCCCTCTTTTTATCATTCACTGGTCCACCATGCAACTACTCTTCCCTTCCTTCCCTGGGAAGACTTAGAATAACTTTATTGTCACTTTAAATGTACACTCATCAGCATACATTAAAAATGAAATTTTGGTTGCAGACAGCTCTCAAAGGGTCACCACCTCCAATTATACACTACATAACCATGACAAAATAAATAAGTAAATAAATTATGCATAAACCCACATTTATGACACAGAGAACCAACACAGTCCAGTTCGGACGTATACATGTGCCATGGTGAAAAAAACTAATCCTGCGAGTTTGCCAGACGGATGGCATAGGGAACAAAGCTGTTACAGAATCTGGTAGTCCTGCTAGAAACACTTCGAAACCTCTTCCCAGTGGGGAACAACAGAAACAGACAATAAATTGGATGTGTGGCGTCCCTAATAATGGTTTGAGCTCTAAGCACATAGCGCTTATAAGCAGCATCCTGAATAATGGGAAGTGAGCTTCCTATAATCTTCTCGGCTGTCCTGTACCACTCTCTGTATGGACTCTGTACGGAAGCAATTATGACAGGGAAAAAACAAACAAAAAGACTCGGTCCAAGACTGGATTGAAAGCAGTTCCTGCAACTTCTGCCTCCCTAAAGACTGAATATAAGTTTTGGCAGGCGTGCACATCCACGTTCTACCTTAGGTGATAATTTTACACCAGCTCTGTCTTGGGCTTCAACTCTCAGCCAACCCTCGGGGCCTATAGGTCTTTTTTGTATAAGAAAGCTAGCTCTGCTACTAACTGACTGGAAAAGTAATGCAATGCAAGGAATGTACCAAATTGACCGGTTGAGGAACCTAACCTGGCAAACAAGATTTCTCCAATATTTGTTTCCCCTCTATGACTTATGTGATCAGCTCCAAATTATGCTATTCTCATTGCGGAGGCGGGGCAATTTCTGGAAGTAAATTGTCTAAACTGGAAGCAAATGTTGATCCAACTGAATGACAGGCTGGTGGAAACTATGATGGTACCAGTTTAAATTAGCTTATTTTCGAACCATATTAATCCCAATAAGGATACATTAAGTGTGGCTTGGCATGGCATAGTATAGCATAGCATGTTTACCAACACACGCATTGTGAATTGCAATATATGGCTGATGGCTTAGTTCAGAGGTCCCCAAACTTGGCAACTTTAAAACTTGTGGACTTCAACTCCCAGAGTTCCTCTGGCTGAGGAATTCTGGGAGTTGAAGTCCACAAGTCTTAAAGTTGCCAAGTTTGAAGACCTCTGACTTAGTTCATGAGTCACACTACTACATCAACTTCTGTAAGTATTTTGAAAATAAATAATGGTTTAGCTCTGTTTCAAAAAGACAGTCATGGAAAGAGCAAGTAGTAGGAATAGTGAGGGAAATGCTGAAGTTCTTGAGTTTAACTGGAAACTAAAACTTAAGCATTCCAAACTGCATACTGAATTTCAGAAAAGTGGATTTTAGTCAATCCAGAACAATGGTAAGGGGTAGTTCTATGTGCGAAAAAAAATAATCTCAAGACAGGTAAAGGTAGACTCTTTCAAGTAACCTTGGTTTCTGGTGACTATATGAACAAGTCCGTGTAATTGCTTGGCAGTACAAGTAGACCTCGACTTAGAACAGTCCATTTAGTGACTCTTGAAATCTACAGCGGCGCTGAAAAAAGTGACATGGTCATTTTTCACAATTGCAACCTTTCCGGCATCCACGTGGTCATGTGAGCAAAATTCAGATGCTTGGCAGCTGGTTCATATTTATGACGGTTGCAGTGTCCCGGGGGTCATGTGATCCCCTTTTGCGACTTTCTGAGAAGCGAAGTCAACGGGGGAAGCCAGTTTCACTTAACAACCAGGTTATACTAACTTGCCAACTGCAGCGATTCACTTAACAGCTGAGGCAAGAAAGGTCGTAAAATGGAGGCAAAATTCACTTAACAAATGTCTCGCTTAGCAACAGAAATGTTGGGCTCCATTGTGGTTGTAAATCAAGGATTACCTATAATAGCAAAAATGGTTGCCGCCAATTCCCGGGAGGCTTTTTTGGGAAGATGAACTTCTGTATGAAGAGAGATGTTTAAAAACAATGTTTTGCTTTGAAACGGAGCGCACATTTCAAATATGTAAAGATAACACACAGCAAAAGGCCCATACTGTTTTCTGTTGTGGAGGTCATCAGTTCGTGAATTAGCGTTAAATTCATAACCCAAACATTATTGTTGTGGTTATGCACACAATAAACAAAGTTAACCCCTCAAAGCCGTCCGAATAAGCTGTATTATAGCAGCTGCCCAAAAGATCAGAAGCAAAAGGCACCCACCTGAGGGAAGGTATTTTCCGTAGCCTCTCACTCTCTCTGATTCCTGAATCGTCCGCAGGGCATATACATAAGCCTCATATACTCAAAAACAATACTTTGTCTTGGACCTGGAAGCCTGTTGGCAATCAGTGCAGAGAACTGTACCTGCACTCGGTGTGCATATCGCAAGCGTTACCTGCCAAAAGATGAGCTGCACTATTTAGTCCCAAGTGCAACTGCTGAGTATGCCTCAGAGGCAGCCCCACGTAGAACGTGTTGCAATAATTTATCCTGGAAGTGGCAGCGATGTGGACAAATCATAGCATCCTGATTCATGTGTAGTATTGAGCAATAATGACCCTGTTTTGCGCCCTCATACCATCAAAAACATTTTAGCACCTATATGTAAATGCTTGCCTATGATTTGCCAGACAAAAGCTTCTGATCTGTGTGGGCCCCAAAGAATGAAGAGTTGCTCATGAGCCTAAATCTTTTGTTAAGGCGAACGTAGTTTAAATGTTGTGTCTAAACAACATTCATGCCTGTGAGTTTCTCTGTAACGGTTGCAAGGTGCAAGAATGCTTGAGTAATAACTCCAGGACACTTCCAACCTGCACCCTTTGAGAAGTTTTTTAAGCACATTCAATTTTACATTTAGCCATGATCTTAGAAAATTTATTGTCTTGAAGGAACTAGTGTGAACTTCTAGATCGGCCTTTCCTATCCAATAAATCCTGAACTCTCAAAATCCCATGCTTAGCTAGCGATATGGCAATTGATGTCCATCATTAAAAGCCGCGGTGGTTAGAATGCACCTACTGCAGGCTACTTCTGCTGATTGCCGGCTGACTGCAATTTGGCAGTTCGAATCTCACCAGACTCAAGGTTGACTCAGCCTTCCGAGGTGGGTAAAATGAGGACCCAGATTGCTGGGGGCAATATACTGACTCTGTAAAACCTCTTAGAGAGGGCAGTAAAGCACTGTGAAGCGGTATATAAGTCTAAGTGCTATTGCTATTAAGCTGACATTTTACCAAAAAATGGCCTAGGTCAGTGATGACGAACCTTTTCGGCACCAAGTGCCCAAACCGGAATGTGTGTGCGCTGGAAACCCGAAGACTGTTGGCCAGCGTGCACATGCCTGTTTTTTGGCCATTTATCGGACCGTTTTCAGGCCGGTTTTCGGGACGTTTTTGGAAACATGCGCGCCGGAAACCAGAAGAGCAGCTGGCAACGGCGCACATGCCCACAGAGAGGGCTCTGCATGCCACCTCTGGCACATGTGCCATAGGTTCGCCATCACGAGCCTAGGTACTGGGATCTCTGGTTACTTGCGCTGTTGAGACCCCTGGATAATTAATTGGAAGTTAAAATTGAATTTTTTTTATTTTATTTTTTATTTTATTTTTAGTTAGTATTTCTCATCTTGTCCCCTTCTTTCAGAATCCCCCTACGGTAGCAAGCGGGGTAAAGTCCTGGGCACAGGCCAGCGTTACCCATGGAGCACAAGGAGATGGTAAGTTTTGCCCCTCCAACTCATGCAAGTTAAAGCACCCCCCTTTTTTTTCTGCAAGATGGAGCAATCTTGCCAAGAGAGTCTCCACTATCTTTCTCTGATGTCAAGGTGGAAAGGGATCAAGCCTACTGTCGCGATTCTCTCGCGAGGAATTTCCGACCCTGCAGGCGGCTGGCGACCAGGACAAAGCTGGCAAAGAAAAGGACACTACCGATGCGTCGTATGGGCCCGGACCAAACCTCCGCCCCCAAAGTAAGTGACAGTGGCTTCTGAGGTATCTACCTCTTGGTAAACCATTCAAGGGGATCTTTTCCCCATTCCCCCGCACTTATTTGCTTCCTCTGATCAATCTCTTGCAGACGCAACCAGCTGGCGGGATGGAGGTGGGCGGGGCACCGACGGGGAGCTGGTGCCTGAGGATGGACGGGCTGGTGTCAGCATGCAGCCCAGCATCCCGCCTCAATTCCCTCCCTATCGGGGGATGATGCCGCCATTTGTAAGTATATTGTGGAAGAAGATGAGCCTTTTTTGCTTCATTAGAAAGCTTTGGGGGACGGGGGAATTTTCCAGTAATGAATTTCTTCTCTACCCAATTGCAGATGTATCCCCCATATCTCCCGTTCCCACCTCCATATGGGCCACAGGGACCTTACCGCTACCCCACAGCAGAGGCACAGAGGTAAGTCAAGAGATTTGGGGAGGGTTATGTGTAAAGAGGATTGAATTAGTGGTCAACAAATGTGTCTTGAGGAGGACATCTGCCCTCTAGCAAAAGTGAAATGCTTGAAATATTTGTGGTGTAATATTATGGTCTAATAAAGGGACTCTGAAACTGTTTAGACCACTTGATTGAAGTACTTATTTTAAAATTCCGGAATAGTTAAGACAGATGAAGATATTATTATGATAGAGTTTGAAAGCTAGATATGGTTGCTAATAAAGAATTGAAAGGGATGTGCAGCTATTGAGATCCACAATGAAAAGGGGTGTTTCCGAGCGGGCCCAGGGCCACTTGTTCCATCTGTGGGCACTTCGTTAAATGAGTTGCCCCTTTTGTGGGCTCATGTGGCAGCCACATAGTCCTAGGAAAATACACGATTGAGTTAAGGAAACACACTTATCTAATTTCTTAGTTTACTCCCAGTATTCACATTCAGATAAAAGAATTACACGGCTGATTAACCAACTCTTAAATGGGTGTCGCAGGTAATTCTAATTTGATAGAATTCACAGTTCTATTCACAGTTTGGCTGCAAATGTTACTGTGTGAGGTAAAATATGGTCTGGTGGCTCCTGCACTAGAAATGAATTTGGTTTGCCTCTCCACTACGTGGACTGGACTCAGATACTTTTTGATATTCTTTGACTCTTTGATCTTTCCTCTGGGTTTAAGATGTCTCTTGGTTAGCCAGTAGGAGAAAACAAAAGTGGCGCTTAAGCTCTCTTGCCGTTTCTTTCCTTCTCAGGTTCCAGCGGCTCCCAGGGCCTCGCCCCGCACAACCTCAGTTGCGCGCCTCGGAACCTGTAAGCCGTCCTCCCGTCCTCAAGCAGGACGACCTAAAAGAATTTGATGAGTTGGACCAGGAAAACGATGAGGGCTGGGCAGGTAAACTGATGGCAAGGATCACATAATGGTTGCTGGATTATGCAACCATTTATTTCCAGCCCTCCAGGGGGTGGTGCTGGTATTTCAGTCTCCTTATCTCTCCCCTCCTCTCTCCCCAGGAGCCCACGAAGAAGTGGACTACACTGAGAAGCTAAAATTCAGTGATGAAGAAGACGGGAAAGAGTCGGATGAAGATATTACCGAAAGCCGGTAAGAATTGGGCAGTGCTGTAACTGATTGCATGGGTTTTCCCATGAACTTGGCTTCTGGGCTATTAGTTCCACAGGAAAGGAGGTTTTTTAAAAAGTACCTCTGCTCATATGTGACACTCTGGAGATGCAGCCCTCAGCCGTGTGAGATCCAAGGAAAATCATTTCCAGGTGGCTGCATTTCCAGAGTACTTGGGTCAAAGATAATCTTATTGCTGGTTACCCCAACTGCAAACAGAATAGCAGAATAACAAGAGTGGGAAGGGACCTTGGAGGTCTTCTAGTCCAACCCCCTGCTCAAGCAGGAGACCCTATACAATTTCAGACACGTGGTTCTCCAGTCTCTTCTTAAAAGCCTCCAGTGAAGGAGCACTCACAACTTCTGAAGGCAAGCTGTTCCAGTGATTAATCGTTCTCGCTGTCTGAAAATTTCTCCCTATACCGATAGTCCTCAACTTACAACCACAATTGAGCCCAAAGTTTATGTTGTTACGTGAGAAATTTGTTAAGTGAGCTTTGCCCGAGTTTATGACTTTTCTTGCCACATTTGTCAAGTAAATCACTGCAGTTGCTAAATTAGTGACACGGTTGTTAAGTGAATCTGGCTACCCCATTGACTTTGCTTGTCAGAAGGTCACAACAAGCAATCACATGACCCCAGGACACTGCTACCGTCATTAATATTGAGTCAGTTACCAAGCATCCAAATCAGGGTTGGTTCTAAAAAAATTTTACTACCGGTTCTGTGGGCGTGGCTTGATGGTCTTGTGATGGCATGGCTTCATGGTCATGTGACTGGGTGGACGTGGCCAACTCAATATCACTCACGTCAAGGGGTGCCTCACCTGGCCCCTCCCCTCCCAGCCATTCCTTATCACACCCAGCCTCAACGTATCTTTAGTTCTGTAAAAATGTTGTACACCTTTTTTCAACTTTATTATCTACATCCTATAGATGTAATTTCATGGACCACTGAAAGGGAGAAATGC
>QLTV01003425.1:465568-482706 GCA_003457575.1 Thermophis baileyi
CCACAGTTGATTTCTTCACACCAAGCTGCTTGCCTATTGCAGCTTCAGTCTTCCCAGCCTGGTGCAGGTCTACAATTTTGTTTCTGGTGTCCTTCGACAGCTCTTTGGTCTTCACCATAGTGGCGTTTGGAGTGTGACTGTTTGAGGTTGTGGACAGGTGTCCTTTATACTGATAACAAGTTCAAACAGGTGCCATTAATACAGGTAATGTGTGGAGGACAGAGGAGCCTCTTAAAGAAGAAGTTACAGGTCTGTGAGCCAGAAATCTTGCTTGTTTTAGGTGACCAAATACTTATTTTCCACCATAATTTGCAAATACATTCTTTCCACATCAGGCAATGTGATTGTCTGGATTTGTTTTCTCATATAGTCTCTCATAGTTGAGAGGCCTCTCTCATCTTTTTAAGTGGGAGAACTTGCACAATTGGTGGCTGACTAAATACTTTTTTGCCCCACTGTATACAGTGTATAAAATGAAAAAAAAAAGGGATAACAGAGGGAATTTCAGACCTTCTCTTTGAAATTTAGGAATTCCAACCCTGTCTTTCTCTTATTATTGTTCACGATTTTTATTACTTTTATATCTTTACATAATATGTTCATTATTATTATTATTATTTTCTGTTAACCACTTGTGATTAATATAGACGACAGGCTAACAATTTGTAAGTATTCAGTAGTTTAACAGTTTAAAAGTATTTTTGACCTGTTTGGCAAGGGGTGGGAAACCAACATTTATTGCTCTATTACACTAATCAGCTTTCAACTAGGGAGGATGTTATGTGTATATGTGTCAGACTTTTTTAAAGCCTTTTTTTTTTTTTTGGTTAATGTCTTTTTTTGTTGTGGTTTTTTCTTTTGTTTTTAAATATTTTGGCGTTTTGTATTTTAACCTCCTTTGAAAAAGAAAACTCCTCTTTTTCAAACTGGAAACAAAGTTCTTAATCCAACAGTCCTGGTTTGAATCAGTAGAAATAACATTTGGAATATTTGGGTTGATTTACTTTTCAGATTAAGTAAAATCCAGGCAGGGCGAGTAGAGCAAGGCTGGTGCCTGTCATCGGTACTCACTCCTCTTTCCACCTCAGCAGCTCCTCCCTTATTGATCTAGCCCAGTGTTGGTGAACCTTTTCGGCACCAAGTGCCAAAACGGGAGCGCGCACGTGCATGTGCCGGAAGAGCGCGCGCCGGCCACCTGGTCTTCCAGTTTCTGATACGCATGCACGCGCGAAGACCAGCATGCGCCTGCTCCGCCTGGCCTTTCGGGGGTCCTCATGCCTCCCTGCCCATCCCCCTCGTCCCCGTCGGGGTGGCGGGACATCCCCACTGACGACCCGGTTCCGCAGCCTCGGACAGGGAGAGAAAGTTGGGCGGGGAATGCCGTCTCTCTCTGCTGGAAAGCTGGAGCCCCTTCCTGGCCTCGGAGGGAAGGGGTGTCGGTGTTCCCAGGGCTCGGGTTGGGGGGCCAGCAGGTGGAAGAGCTTTGCCACAACTCTGGCCGGGATGAAGCACCCCCCCCCAGCCTGCCACCGAGAACAAGCCAGCTCAGCCCCCCCCCTTCCCGGCCGGCGCACCTCTTACCCCTCAGTGGTGTCTCCATGCGTGAGGAGCTGCACTCTCCTCCGGCCCTCCTGGAGCAGCTCGCCTCCCCGACGGCGGCTCCTCCTTTTCCTCCTGGCTGCTCCAGCATCCCGGCCAGAAGCGGCAGCACGAGAACCGCCCTTGGCCCTCACGGCGGCAGGAGCAGCAGGCAGGGTGGCCAGCCGCCCAGCCAGCAAACGCCCCGCTGCTCTGTGCGCCCGAGCCGGCCAGGCACGCCGGACTGCGGACGTGTGTCAGTGCCGCGGGCTAGAGGGCTGGGGCCGCGCAAGAAGCCCGCTCAGGCGGGTAGGGAAGGAAGCCCCGGCCCGCCCGTCCTGGCTGGCTGGCAGCTCTGCTCCCCTTGCTCTATCAGGTTCTGGCACGCGTGAAGATGATCTTCCAGTTTCCAGCGCACACATGTGCACGGGCCAGCTGGCCGGCACGCCAGAACCCAGAAGAGCAATAGGCGACGGCTCGCGTGCCCGGAGAGATGGCTCTGCATGCCACTTCCAGCACGTGTGCCATAGGTTCGCCATCACGGATCTAGCCACTGACCATTCTCCATCCTCCAGTCTTTCTTTCAACCCCTTGGCTGCCCCTTAAATCGCAGTACAGCAGCATATCTCATTGCCTCCCTGACCCCCATCTTCCCAGCAGCTCCCGTTCCCTCCCTCTTGCAGGAGAGCATTGCCTAAGTTGGAGAGCGCATTCGCTGTTAACTTCTGTAAGCAAGAGGACTCAACAGGCCTTGGCCCACATCAGCTTGACAGCAGGTTCCAGAACAGCCATTCCACAAAGTGGCATCTTTTAGTGTGTCAGACTACATTCTGCACCATTCCCATCTAGCAGGACTATGCTTTTGGTTTTTAAATGCACATAGAATTTTGGGTTAGACTACTGTAGAAGAGGCCCTCAGAATCTTTTGCAATGCTTTGGAGCTGCTAGATAGTCAAGGACACAACAGAAGGCATTATCAATCAATCTTTTATGTTGTTTGCTCAGAAGTGAAGAAAGCTCTCTCAGATTTTGATTGCAAGTGCATAACTGACTTGAGGAGAAAGGTCTCTTTTTTCTTCCTGATACTCTCATTTTCTGCATATGAATTCTCCCCCAATTTAAAAAAGACCCCCTCCAAAATCCAATTTATGACCTATTTCTGGTCGCGCTGGGCAGTTGCAGTCTGAGGGACTGTGTCATAGGTTCACCATCACCGGTTATAGGTCAGTGCATGGGACTCTGCCGCTCATTTCCTGTCTTTATTGTTCTATTTTGTTCCACAGTAGCTGAACCCCCTCTGCCTCCGCCCCCTCCTCCCAAGGAAGTTCCAGAAGTGAGGGAAGAGCAACCAGCCTTACCTGGACCTGTCCTTCCAGCAGTTCCCATCTCTGCCAAGGTGGAGCCCAAGGGAGAGACGGTTCTCCCAGCTCGCCAGCCAATTCCGGCTCAGACCCTTGGCTACTCAAAATATCAGAAGTCCTTACCACCTCGATTCCAGCGGCAACAGCAGGTAGAGTATGAGATGTCTGAGAAGAAACAGCCAATTGAACTTGTTAGGTCGAGGTCTGATTGAGGATTTGGTACCTGCTGATGTCCCCGCACCTACTGAAACAACATATCTAGCACTTGCTTGTGCAAGTGGGAGCTGTGTCAGACCTGTCCCAGCTTAGGCATTTAGGAAAGAAAGACCCTCGACTCCATTTGTAGTGAAAAGTATAACTTTTACCAAAGTTAAGTGGTTACAGCATAGCAAAGCCAGATCTGAGGAATTCCCGCACAAACCCGGTAATTTTCCCTTCTCCCAGGTCCGCCTCCCTTTGGTCGTCTTGGTGGTGTCCAGTAAGGTCCAAACTAGGTGTTTTCCACATTTTGGCATTCCTCTTTGGTGGGCGTTCGCGTTTCTTTCCCAGGCTGGTGTCCTTGGATCTCTCAACCGTTGTCTCTGGTTGGCACCTCTGGTTCCTGTCATTCCCCCCTCCCTATATCCTCCCATTCCTCCCTCCCCACAGTTTATGGCAGGCTGCCATCAAAGTGAAGCGAAGCTGGGCTGAAGCTGGGCTGGAGCGGTTTGTTGGCAGATCTGACAGGCTCTGGTTAGGAGCAGTTGTTGAATTTACTGTGTAGTAAAAGATGCTCTTACTACCCTCCCAGGAGCAATTGCTGAAACAGCAGCAGCAGTGGCAGCAACAGCAGCAGCAGCAGCAACAAAGCCAGGTCCAGCCTCCATTGTCTTCCTCTACCCAGCAGCAGGCAGCAGGTGTTCCTCTGGCCCCTCTGGGCCCCTCGGGCAACGTTCATCCTCAGGCGGGGCCACCTGGACAGCAGCAGCCCTCAGCACCCCCTCAGGCACAGCAGGCTCCACCCAAAGGCATCTACCCGGGCTCTATTGGGCGGCCTCCGCCAATGCCCCAGATAAACTTTGACCCTCGCTGGATGATGATCCCGCCTTACATGGACCCACGCATGATGCAGGGCCGGCCCCCTATGGATTTTTATCCTCCTGGTGTACACCCCTCTGGTACGTATCGTTCAAACCAATGTTGATTTGTGGGTAAGCTGAATCCGATGGAAGATGGATTTAGAACAGGGGTCCCCAACCCTCGGGCCACAGCCCACTATCGGGCCTCAGCCCGTAAAGAATCGGGCCACGGAAGCAGCATGGGCACGCACGCACAGCTCCATTTGTGTGAGATGCATGTGTCCGCCACTTGTGCAAACGGAACTGCGCGCGCTCACCCACCACTAGCACAAAACCATCCCCTCCCACTCCCCCACCAATCGGCAAATTCCTTGTGTGTCCAATCCCACTTGGCCAATAAAAAATACTATTCTATTCTATTCTATTCTATTCAAAGCAGGAAAGATTGGAGACCGCTGATTTGAAAGACTGCATGGGGAATTAGATCTGATTTCTGTACACGTGCTGCCCTTTCTCTCCTCTCAGGTCTTCTGCCCCGTGAGCGATCAGACAGCGGGGGCTCCAACTCAGAGCAGTTTGAACGCCATCCTCCCATCCTTCGAGAGCGTGGCACCCCACCTGTTGATCCCAAGCTAGCCTGGGCTGGAGATGTCTTCACCAATGCCCCCTCTAGTGTTGACTCACGGCCTCCGACAGCATCTCTTCGGCAACAAGATGAAGAGGAGAAAGGCTTACGGTGAGGAACCTTTTTGGGCTGCTTGGATGCAGGAATGAAGGGACAGATAAATGAACAATCCTGTCTTGTACAGTAATTTGATGTTTTTGTTATTGGAACCACATCAGGAAACGTGGTCCTTTTGAATGATGAAGGAAATTCACGCTTGTATGCCACTTCCCCAAAGACATCAGTTTTTGAATTTCCATTGCAGTTCCTTATGCCTCATGCATGAAACTGGAGAGTCGGTGAGAAGACAGAGGAAGGAAGATGGCGCGGCTTGGGACTGCCATTTTTTAAAATTTATTTTATTTTATTCGTCAAATGAAAATTACAAATTTGAACAAACAAAATTAGAAAATCAAAACACTGACAGGATGGTAGGCACGCCAGTGCACTTACGCACGCGCCCTTACAGACCTCCTAAATATGGAGTGAGGTCCATAGAAGTTAAGCTAGAATTGAAACTCTGAAAGTTAATGGCTGGGACAACTGACTCAGGCAAGACATTCCAGATTTTGACAATTCTGTTACAAAAATTGATTTATTTATTTTTTTACAGTGAGTTTAGAACAGCTTATCGTGTACTACTGAATACTACTTTTATTACAGAAATCAACCACTTGTTGACTTCCGTAATAAAACATATACTTGATGTCTTTTTTTCAGGAGCGAGACACCACCTGTTCGCCTCCGTGATGCTGTCACCCCTCAGCCATACATGGGGAACTACCAGGGTTTCTCAGAAAATGGCAACCCTGCACCATTGCATCGCTTCCCAATGGACGAGCCCCCACGGCCAGGAGGGCCCTGGCAAGCTAGCATGCCTCTGGCAGCACCAGCGGAAGTGAACAGAAATGGGCGACCAGAGCCCCAAATCCAAACATCTCGCAAAAATGAAGAGGAACCACAGTTGCTCCATCGTGATCTCCCAGAAGAGGTCAAATCAGTGGAGCCTCTGGTCATTCGTCCAGTAGTAGCTAAAAAGCCTCCCTCTGAACAGCCCAAAGAGGAGACCCCAGTCAAAGAGGAGATAATACGGCGGGTGGAAAAGCCACCGCGGCAGCAGCATGAATTCCATAAGCAGCCACGGCGTGAGTCCAAAACGGAGACACGTTGGGGTCCTCGTCCTGGCAGCAGCCGGAAAATTGAAGACTTTTCCGGAGACAAGACTCCACGCCGAGCTGGACCCATTAAGAAACCGCCTCCTCCTAAAGAGATAAAAGATGAAGCTGACGATGTGCGTACTGGAGGAAAGGCCAAGGAGAGTGGAGAGGCAGTGAGTAGTAAGCCGGAACTACCCAAAGAGCCTCCAAAACCAGGCAAGGAGAACAAAGCCAAGCCAGTGGTCAATGGTGGAACAGTGATGCCACCCAAAGAACAGCAGCAGCAGCAACATCATCAACAGGGCAACCTGTCGCCAAGCCGCCGGAGGCGAGAAGGCCCTTATGAGCGTGGTGGCTATGCTGGCCGTGGTCGGGCAAGGGGGCGAGGAGAGTATTTTGCCCGAGGACGGGGCTTCCGAGGTGCTTACAGTGGCCGTGGCCGAGGTGGCCGGGGAAGAAGCCGAGAGTTCCGTAGCTACCGTGAGCCTTTCTATCGGCTTGATGATGGGCCTGGTAAATCTATGGGGCCCGGCTCCAATTTCCGTCCTCGCAACACCAGCGAGACGCGGAGTGAAGGCTCCGAGTACGAAGAGATCCCGAAACGGCGACGTCAGCGGGGGTCTGAGACAGGGAGTGAAACCCATGAGAGTGCCAGCGATGTGGCCCATTCAGACAAGGAGATGACCAAAGAGCCAGCCCCTAGCCAGCGCAATCGAGGCCCACCAGTGACTCATACAGCAGCACCCCCTTCCCAGCACCCTGGCTTGCCTCGATTTGCTGACAAGATGCCCCCACGCCTCTCGGATCCAGGAGCCCGTAGTGGGCGTGTCTTCACTCCCCGGGGTGTACCTTCCCGTCGTGGCCGAGGAGGTGGCCGTGCTCCCCCTGGCGGGTGGAGCCCTCCATCTAAGCCCCAACCCAACAAGAAACCCGAAAAGCAACACGAAGTGGTTCTGGAATCTTCAGTGAAGGAAAAGGCGCCATCGGGACATCCCCCAATGGCCCCAGAGGATACCGGTGGTTTTCAAGCCCCCCCTAAACAACCTCCCCTTGGCCCCAACTCCGATCGTGGCTTTGACCGACCACCTCGGCGACGGCGCCATGGCCGTTCTCAGCAACAGGACAAGCCACCTCGATTCCGGAGGCTGAAACAGGAGCGGGAGAACGCCGCCCGACTCAACGGTGAACAGAGGGTGGTGGGTCAGCCTTTCTCCCCGGCACCTTCTGTTCCCGTCCCAGAGGAATCGACTGCCCGTAGAGCGGCTGGCACAAAGTCTCCAGATTTGTCCAACCAGAACTCTGACCAGGCAAATGAGGAGTGGGAGACGGCTTCAGAGAGCAGTGACTTCACAGAGCGCCGCGGTGGTGGGGAGAAAGAGCCGGCGCCTGGCGGACCTCCCCCCACTGCCTTCCTGAAAGGGGGTTGCTCCGGCGTGCCTTCCGTCGGGGGGCGTCCCTCTACCAACGAGCTCAGTTTAGCCCAGAAGAAAGAAATGTCCAAACGCAGCTTCTCCAGCCAACGGCCTGGCATGGACCGACAGAACCGGCGCTCCAACCCTGGCTCAGGGGGAGGAGGCAAAGCTGGCCGTGGAGGGAGCAGCAGCGGTCGCAGCGGAGGGGATAAAAGAAGCTGGCCCTCTCCCAAGAATCGCAGGCAAGTCCTGGGGGTAACCTTTGTGAAGGGTGGGAGGGAGGTGAAGCGGGGGGGGAGAGAGAGGAGAGCCCAAAGCAAAAGCAGGGAACTCAAGGCAAATTGAGTGACTTTGTGATTTGAAGTGTGACTTAAGCTAGCATAGCCTCCACCACTATTTCCAACCAAAGTGCTGTCCTAGGTTTTGTTGGGCTACGTTTCCCCTTACGGTGGTACCTTGGTATTCATCGTTAATTGGCTCCAGGAGGCACAATGAGTACCAAAAACAATGGAATGATGTAGCGAGTCACAAGGCAGTCGACACCGACAAATTCTAGCTTGTGCGTTGAGTATCAAACAAATAAGTGAGTATCGGGGGGGGGGGAGTTTGCGTCAAAATGCCTTGCATACCTATTTTGATGAGTTTCAAAGCATTTGAGTACCAAGGTACCACCGTATTTCCAGGCAGCCTGGTTGTCATGGCCGGGAATGATGGGAGTTGCAGTCCAACCTTACCTGGCTGGTAATCAGAAAAGGGTTATCGGCAGCGATCAGTAGTGTGTCTGTCTCAGTTAAGCTGCAGTTGCAATTTTTGCTTGTACTTTCTGTACTAGTGTTTTATCTTTAAAATGTTACATCGTGTAGAAGGATAAAAACTTAACATGTAACAAGTGTTCATGCAAAGAAATTTAAAAAGCAACAAGATTACCAAGCTTCAAATCATGTGGGAAAAGCACCTCCTCCTGTTAGGAGCAAAACCAAAGAGTGTTCAGATACACCTTCTCTTGATATTCCACCTGTCTCCCCTGGTCCAGCCTTCCCACAGTAAATATAAGTGTAGACAGCCTTACCTGCCGTGCCTGGTTATTCCTGGTGGCTGAAATAACACACACTAATTCATGTCCAGTTCAAGTAGGCAGGTTGGAAAGCCTCGGCTCTGTTTAGGAATGCTTTTACAGAGCATGTTCCTCAATCCCTTTCCATCTCGGTTAAATTCCAGTATAATCTTCCGGACAAAAGCTTATGTAACCAGGTAGTCCTCATCAGTGCCTTCAATACAAGCATCAAAATTCTGCTTGAATGTCCCGTCCCCCCAAATAAGCCCTTCTGAAGCTACCCACTCCCCGCTTCTTTCTTTCAAGGAATTTATCATAAAAATCCTTAGCTATTTGCCAGTTTGTCACCCTATTTTTTGGTGTTAATAAAATCCTTTGGCTGACAAGCTGGATCAAGAACAAGTCCCTCCCTTTCTTGAGTCAAGACCCACAGAGTCAGAGACGAGAAGCGGGCTCATCCATCACAGGCATAGTGTTGTGTCCTAGCACGGCAAGCCCTACGAAATGACGCACACACAGTTTGTCAAATAATATCCTTTTACTACTAATAAAGGAGTCTTAGTAGCTAGATTTTAAAGTCCTTAAATAACAATAAAGTCCGTTGTGCCAAAAGTCTGGTATAAAGTTGGCCAGAATTCAAACCCCCAAAGTAAACAGGCAATTAGTTCCTCCGTTATCAGTAACTCAAAGAAGTTGGCAAAAAGCCCGGAATGAATTAGTTCAGCAACTGAAAGTCCAGAAATCAAAGCAGTAGAAATACCAAGAGCAGCAAGACGTGGTCAGAGAAAATGCAACCATAGTTTCCCAGCCTGCTGAAGCCTTAAATAGCCTTAGGGCGTGGCCAATCAGCCTGCAGAGTTACACGCGAGGAGACCTCCTCCTGCAGAGCCACTCCTGCCTGCTAGCTGCCCTGCGTGCCCTAGCATCAAGCAGAGGCTCCTCCTCTTCTCCTGAGTCACTCGGCTCCAACTGAGGAAGTGCAGAAGTCCCTGGTTGGCTGTCATCCTCTGGCACTGAGTCCCCCTCGGTATCTGACCCAGGTGCCAGGTGCACAGGACGATATTGCCACGCCACAGTCGGCTCTTGGTCCTCTGGATCCATGGGCGGCTGCGCGGGACTCGGGCAAGCCACAACACATAGAAAGAAAAAAGCCTTTGGCCCCAAATGGAAGGGAGGGTATTTGAGGGGTGGCCTACTGTGCACAGAGGGAGGAGAAATCATCGCCCACTCCTTCCTTTCTGCCTTCTGTTTTGTAATATTTTCCATCGATCCCCATTTGCTCCCCTCCAGCCGAAACACAGACGATCACTCTCCCGGCCTGAGCCTCCCTCCTGCTCCTACTACCAGTACAGTGTATCGTTTGGATCGCGTCATTCACAGTGACCCAGCTGGCATCCAGCAGGCTCTAGCTGAACTGGGCAGCCGCCACACAAAGCCCTCCTCCCCTGGCCCGGCTCAGCCGTCCTTCCTCGGATCTGGAAGTGGGAATGCTTCGGGCCTGCCGCTGGGGTGCTTCGAGACTAAGAGTGGCAGCAATGCAGGTAACGTGGGGCTCTTTTAGACCAAAGCTGGAAAAATTTTGGTTCTATCATTTGCTAAATGTCTATGGAGATTCTCAAATCATCCAGGTCATGGTTGTCCCAAAGGTGCTTTTTTCCAAAAGGCAACCGGAGTTGTTGTTTTTCCCTTTGAAGATGTTTCGCTTCTTATCCAGGAAGCTTCTTCAGTTCTTCAGTGAATGGAAGAAGTTTCTTGGATGCGAAAGAAAAAGAAAAAAAAAAACCAAGAAAGTCCAGTTGTCGTTTGAAATGCACCTTTGGGACTATCATTTGCTAGTTGGCAAAGAATACCAGGGATTTTCACAGGGATTGTGAGTGGAAGCTCTGCTCATGGGATGGGGAGGACAAGCACTTTCTTTTTTTCATATTGTTTCATGATTATTGTTTAATAATCCCATTGTAATCAATGAGATTACACAGTGAAAAAACAACTTGGGGTGTTCATGGTAGCTATTAAAATTAAGTTCAAAGATTGCTAGTTTGTAGGCTTTCAAATGGAAGTTGCCAGGAAAACCATAATGTTTTGGCGCTCCCATCTCTTTTCCTCTTTTGACAGTAAAATTTCTAAAAGCTCGTATGAGGTTTTTTTATGGCAGATCTGGTTTCTCCAAAGCACGGTGCAACCTTGGTTTTGCAGCTTACTAATAATGGACTCTGGAATGGCTTATTGTGTGGTGTGCTGCATTGCCACTAAGGTGCTTGGAGAAGTAAAATGTATCGGCTTCCAGAGAGGGACAGAATTTATGTAGAATTAAGAAACCACCTGACAATTAGAACAATTAATCAGTGCTCCGACACTGGAGATTTTCAAGAAAAGGTTACACAATCATTTTTCCAGAATGATAGAGGGTCTTGGAATAGATTGATAGAGGGGGTTGGAATAGAAGACCTCCAAGGTCCCTTCCAACTTCTGGTATTGTCTATATAATAGAGTTTTTTTTTTAATCATCTTTAATGTTGTTGCCTGATTCTGTCTGGTTTGATTGGAATCACTATCTCCTCTCCGTTCAGATTCCTGCTTCCTGGACAAGAACCAGCTTCTCCGTTCCGGCAGTGCTCCTCTGAAGGAATCTGGCACAGTAAGTGGCTTTGGTGCAAAACGCCGAGAACGGCCTCGCAAGCAAGATCTTCTGCAGCAGGTAAGCAGATTTTTTTTTTCATCCTAGTGCAAAATTGAGGGAAAGAGACACGTATTTGGCTTAAACACTTAGGGATAACTTTGGTACCTCTTTCCCCACCTCTCCCAGGAGCCCCTGAGCTTTCCCAGTGGACCAGGTTTCGCACCCTCCAAAGAAGAGACACCAGGGGAGCCTCTCAGCAGGAGTGTGCCAGTGTCAGAAGGGCTAGCCCCACAGATCTGGAACCGTCTGAATTCTAGTAAGTTATTTGATTGGAGGAGAAAGGAAAGGAAAGGAAAGGAAAAGAGGGGAGGGTTGAGGTTGAGTTGAAGTGTACATAGGCAGCTCTAGCCGTGACGGACAATCCTTTGGACCAAAACAAGCCTGATCATACCAGTTAAAGGTGTGTCTGTATAGGTGTGGGGTTATTTTTTTTTTTTTTAATGTCCATTTTGTCAGCTGTTCTTTGAACATTCTGGATAGGTGTTTGGCAAGGAACAGGCAGGGAGTGTCTGCAGCCCCTGGGCATTAGATGTCTGGCAAAATTCATGTGGGTTGAAAATAAACACGTCTTATGAGCTGGAACAAGTCTTCAGTTTGGATAGGGTGAGCCTTGAAGGCCTCCTTAGAAGTCGTAGAGAAGCTCCACACAATTGCCCTTGTACTTCATTCAATCAGACTCTTCTCGGAAAAGCTACCGTCCTGCCTCTGTAGAGCCATGGATTGACCCACTGAACGCCTTTGAAGAGGTTGCAAGTACAGAGGTGAGAGAGCTGGGTGTGTCTCTGCTGGAAGGGGTGGGGGGGGGGGAAGCATGTCCGGAACCAATGTTAACAAGTTAGGAAGACTTTGTTCTGGGCTTCCTTTTAATCCTGAACTCTCCTAACCTGAATCCCATTGGCCTCCCTTTCAGATGAGCCTGTCTGACAGTGGCGTGGACCTTAGCAGTGACTCACAGGTCTCCTCGGCCACCTGTAGCCAACGCAGCTCTCCCGATGGGGGTCTGAAAGCCACACCGGATGCTGCCACCAAGCGGGGTGGAGCCATTGGCAAAAGTAAGGAGGACACCTTGGCCGCCGATCCAGAAGGAACGGACGCTAAGGAGCAAAGGAGGAGGCCACCACCAACGAGAGACTCCAGTTTGCTCAAGGACAAGAAGGTACAACATTTGTTCTTGGGTAGCTGCAAATTGTTGACACTTCATTCCGCCTCTTGTGATCTTGATGGCTTCTGACAAGAGTTATATTTGTAAACACATTCTGCCATCTAGGCCTTAAATCTGTGTGTGCTTCTGACACAATCAGTTAAGCTACGCTTATTGGACTTGGAAGACACTCTTGTCACTATTTTTACTCTCTGTTATAGTTAACCCCAGTTAGGGCTCAATCTTTGGAGTCAGGTGGTTCTACCTGTCAGGGGAAAAACCGAATCATGAGCAGAGCTGCATTTAATCACAATTGAACAGACAGCACACCACAAAGGTCTCACTTTAGGATTCAGAGGTTTATTAGAATTTAAAGCATAGCAAACAGAAAACCTTTGCTATTAAGGCACCTACATCACATTGCAGTGAGGGTCAGTCAGACAGGCAGTCAAAAGGGATGGCTTGAGGCCGATTGGCAACCTCCCATTATTCACCCGTATCTTTTATACATATGACTTTCGGAACCTGTTCATATTGTCATAACAACCGAGTCAGCTGCCCCTCTTTCCGATCATGAGCTTGCAACGTTGTCCTCTCGCTAACCACATACCTTTGCTGCTTCAGGTACTGTGTGATAAGACAAGGTGATCTTGCAAGTCCCTAGATCCCAAGCTACATAGGTTCGAAGCTAGCACTTCGAATTGTACCCAGAATCCTCTTTTTATATATATATATATACATACTGAAGCAAAGGTATAATCGGGTGTTTTTCAGCAATTACGTTTTCTCGGGTGGCTTCATTGCAGTTGTCTAGTCAAGTAACGAGGACATGATTCATTGTTATGAGATCCTTGCAGTCCAGCTAAGTAGGACCTTTAGGTAGGGTGCTCAGCCCCATGCATCCCTCCGCATTCCTCCTAGGAACTTTTTTCTAGTTTTGCAAATTGCTGGACATCCCCTCACACCTGTCAGGCCCACCATCGTGTCCTGCCATTCTGTTGGAAGTGGGGGGGGAGGCTTGCTGGCATTTTTAGCTTGCTTTTTGCTTTTGCTGTAACTGCTTGGGAAATAGGGAGGGGGGAGCGTCTTCGGAGACAGAATTAGGGAGGGGGGAGCATCTTCGGAGACAGAGCGAACTCTCTCTCTCCCAGCCGGTTTCAGCCTGACTCCAAGGCCATCATGCCCTGAGGGTGAGCTGTTATCTCCTCACACCTCAGAGACTCTCCAAACAACCTTTCATGGACTGGTGGGGGGGAGGGGAAGTTGGGCTTGGGGAAAGGAAAGAATGTTGTTTGCTTTGTGTGGGCTTTTTCAAATTTCGCCTTATTCTCCTGCAATCACTTCTCTCTCAGCAAAAAGTTCTTTTGATTCAACTAAATGGATTAAAGAGTCTTGCTTGCTGAGAGGCAGTTCCTTACAACACCTCTTTGTGCTTGTCTTTGCATCTTCCTCAATAAAATTAAAGTGATGTGATGCTTAGTGTATAACGGTGGAGACAGTCTGTTGCTTTTACAAAATATTTGCAGCCCTGAAGTAAGACTTACTTCAGATTTACTTGAAAGCAGCATTTACAAGTGTTCCGTGTTCCATCTGGCTCTTCAGCCTGCCAGCTCTCCCCTTCGAGATTCTCCTTCGGGTCTTCAAGAAAGACGGTCTTAGGAAGCTAGTCTGCCAGAAGACATAGGTGTGATCCCATCTCTGAGCATCAGAAATTCCATAGGATAATCTGTCCTTGATCTGGTTGAAGCTGGTCTGTGTCTTCATCATTTTTCCAGTAGCGATGGAAGGCATGGAGATCATGGTGCCTTCCATCTGAAGTGAGGGGTAGCTGTGTGTCCCTTGGGTAATTTGTGAGGAGAATACAGGTAGTCCTTGGACTTACAGCAGCTCGTTTAATGACCGAAGTTACAGTGGCACTGAAAAAAGTGACTTACAGTGTGACCGTTTTTCAGCTTAGGACTGCTGTAGCATCCCCACGGTCACATGATCAAAATTCAAATGCATGGCAACTGACTCATATGTACGACTGTTGCAATGTCATGTGATCCCCTTTTGCGACCTGCTGACAAACACAGTCATCGGGGAAGACAGACAGATTCACTTAACAACCGTTTACTAACTTATCAACTGCGGCGATTCGCTTAGCAACTGTAGCAAGAAGATTGTAAAACGGGCAAAATTCACAACAGTCCGTTAGCAACAGAAATTTTGTGCTCAGTTATGGTCATAAGCGGAGGATCACCTGTACTGGGGCCTTTGTCCAAATTGCAGGCCATCCCCGTTCAGCGAACGGGATGTTTTCAAGCTGCCTACGTTGCTTGACAGCTTGAAAACATCACCTCTTCGCTGAACGGGGATAGCTTGCAATTTGCGTGACCTGCTAAGGTTCGAAAGGTTTGCCTCATGAGCTTCCTCACTCCTCCTCTGCAACAGGTGAGCAGCTCCCCGGAGCCCCTGCCCCGAGACCACCCTCCCCCGGGCGCTATTGGCACTGAGCGCTCCCAGCGGGCAGAGAAGGCCAAGGAGAGCACGGAAGGCCTGGGCGTTCTGAAGGCTGAACAGAGCCCCCAGCTGGACTCCCCAGGAGCCTGCCCACCCATCCAATTCGGTGCCAGCGATAAGGTAAGCGTGACAGTTGGGAGCGCCTGGGTTACCTGCCTCCCAGGTTTGCCGTAGGCTACTCTTTGAAAACTCTGAGCCAGAGAAGCCCTGGGCTCAGACCTCGACTGAGGACTTTGGCCTTTCAGGACGCTGACCTTCGCTTCATTGTGAATGAAGTCCCCAAAGCAGGTGAAGAGCTGCACCAGGCACTCACCGAAGGGGTAAGTGGGGGTAGCAGCCTATGCTGCAGTCAGAGATGAGAGCAGCTCCGCGGGACTTACAAGCAGCTTGCTCCCTGATGTATCGCTTGAATTAGATTGCTAAAGGTTTGTGTTTGAGTCAGCATACGTAGCGATGGAATAAAACAGGTTCAATTGGTTTGGGTGAGAGGGAATTGGAGAATTAGACTGTGACCATCTGCCTCCCAACAGCTGCTCCGTCTGCTCTCTCCACAGCTGGCCTCTGCTCCCCGAGAGTGGGAGCTGCTTCCCCCAGCCCCTCCTGGCCACAGGGCATCCCCCGAGATGCCTCCCAGTCGTTCCTTCGAGCCCCGATCTTTCCCGGGAGCTCCAGCTGCCGCCGCCTCTTCCTGTTTGCATGGTTTCCCAGCAGACGCTCCCATGTTCTCAGGTAGGGAAGGGGATTTGGTTGGTTTGGGGATGGACGGGACTCTCAAGTGGCTCGAAAGCAAATTAGCGCCTGATGGTGTTTCTCTCCGCAGGTGAGAGGGGCCAGGGGCCACGGCTGTACCCGGAGCTGTTTTATGGGAACCAGGTAGCCATCTTGGCAGATGGGAGGCAGAAGAGGGAGATGCTTTCCTGGAACAGAAAGTGGGGATTGTGCACTGGGCACAGACCAGTTAAAATGACGCATGCTGCTCGGGGTGGGCCGGGGATGTGGGCATCTGCGTTGGCGTCCTGCGTCCTTGTCCTCTGATGGCGTTTTGTTCGTCCTCTTGTCTGTAGGTCCCCAACGCCCAGCTCGAGTCTCAGCTCCACAATGCAAGTGGTGGCAGCAACTACCGTCCGAACACCCCCTCTGTTCACTCATACAGGTAACAAGGCCGGTGGGGGAGCGGACGATAGGTTGATCCTGGTTGGGGATGGAGCAAAGATCCCTCCTTGTTTGGGACCCGGAGGGTCGGGTCCCAAATGCAGCTGTTGGCGCCATCTGAGCCAGATTCTTGCTCCCTAGGTCCCAGCACCTGTACCTCCAGCCCAGCCCGGCCCCTGCTTCTCCAGCTCAGACGGCAGCGGGCGCAGTGCTTCCGAGTTCAGCCTTGCTCTCGGGGATGGCCTTGAAAGGACAGTATGTGGAAATAGCAGCTCTGCAGGCGGCCGACCTGCCCAAACTTCCGGCTACGGGCTTGCTGTACCAGGCACCGCCTCCCTCCTTCATCTACAGCTCAGCCTTCTGTGGAAGCCAATTGGCTCCTGAACAGGCCTTGCTTCAGGTACTGGGGAAGTAATGCAAGACGACGAGGAGCCCTCCACTTACGACAACCATAGGGACTGGGAAAATGTGTTGTTAAGTGAGGCGTCGTGTGTGACTACACCCGATTTTACAATCTTTTTGCTAGGGTCCTTAAGCAAGACAGCAATATGACCAGCACTTGCAGTCTTCCCTACCAGCTTCCCCTTTGACTTTTCTTGTCAGAAGCTGGCTGGGAAGATTGCGAATGGCGATCACGTGACCGCAGAACACCGCAGCCGTCACAAACGCATGACAGTTGCCAAGCACTCAGATCATAAAACGCTTGTGCTGTGATTGTAACTGCAAGGACTGAGTGTAAGTCACTTAGTGTGATTTCCGCATCTTGTCATATGTAAATCATTGTAAGTCACTACCCTAACTCATAACAAAGGTTTCTAGAGCTAAAATTGTACGAAACAAACACAACAGTTGAGGGCTGTCAGTAATGGGCAGGGGACAGGGAAGAGCAGGTGAAATTACTGAAGAAAAAGAGTTTAACAGTGAACTGGAATTCCAAAGGAGAACCAGATTGGGACAGAGTAGCCCTCCTGAAACCAAATATGTACCTATCTGTCAGAGTTTTGCAGCGTGACTAGTATTATGAGATAAACCCAGGAGCAAAACACAGCACACAGAGCCTTTAGATAATTAACAGTGGTTTATATACAACTAAATATATACAGTTGCAAGAAAAAGTATGTGAACCCCTTGGGATTACGTGGAGTTTTGCATGAATTGGTCATAAAATGTGCTCTGAACTTCATCTAAGTCACAACAATAGACAAACACAGTCTGCTTAAAATAATACTACACAAACAGATGTTGCCATGGTTTAATTGAACATAACATGTAAACATTCACAGTGCAGGGAGGAAAAAGTATGTGAACCTTTGGACTTAATAACTGGTTGACCCTCCTTTGGCAGCAATAACCTCAACCAAACGTTTCCTCTATTTGCA
>QLTV01003425.1:511860-527173 GCA_003457575.1 Thermophis baileyi
GTGGGAGACCCCACCCCTGCCACCCCCGCCATGCTGGAGCCTGCCGCCCCCAGGATGTTCCCCAGCAGTTGAGAGAACTGGAGTTCGGTGGCGGCTGCAGGAGTCTGGCCCGAGGGGAGGGGACCTCCTGGGGCCCCCGCTGAACTGCCCCCTGCAGCCGTCGTGGCCGTGTTGGTGGTGCCAGCGCTGGCTGAGGCTGTGGGAGGGGAGGCAGAGGTGCTGGTGCTGAAAGTAGCTTGGCTGCTGGCGGAGGAAGAGGTCGACGAGGAAGCCCCACTGCCCTGAGCTGGAAAGGCAAGACAGAGAGGGCCGCTGGATCAAGCAAGAGAAGGTGATGGCGGATGACGCCCGGTCCGCCATCAAACTTTCCAAGATCCCTCGTTTAACTCGAGCAATAGCGCTCAGCGATGGCACATAGACTTATATACCGCTTCACCGTGCTTTACAGCCCTCTCTAAGCCGTTTACAGAGTCAGCCTATTGCCCCCCAACAATCTGGGTCCTCATTTTACCGACCTTGGAAGGATGGAAGGCTCAGCCAGCCATGAGCCAGTCAGGATCGAACTGCTGGCAGTGGGCAGAATTAGCCTGCAATACTGCATTCTAACCACTGGGCCACCGCGGCTCCTAGGTGACATTGCTGTCAATTCCCTTCCCTTCCCAAGGAGGACAATCAATCACTAGGTCAGACGTGGACCCTGCAACTTTCTGTTCTTTTCCCCAACCCTCCATGTCCTCCATTCAGAGTAAATTTCTAGGTCAAGAAAATCCGCCCATTTTCAGCTCTGACACAGGTATCCCTCGAGTTACGGTGGTTCACTCAGTGATCGTTCAAAGTTACGACGACACTGAAAAAGGGGACTCATGACCGTTTTCCACACTTGGGACCACTGCAGTATCCCCATGACTGTGTGATCCAAATTCAGACGCTTGGCAACTGACTCATATTTATGACGGTTGCCATGTCCCGGGGTCATGTGATCCCCTTTTGCGACCTTCTGACAAGCAAAGTCAATGGGGAAGCCAGATTCACTTAACAACCGTGTGACTAATTTAACAACTGCGGTGATTCACTTAACAACTGGGGCAAGAAAGGTCGTAACATGGGGCAAAATACACTTATTTTAGATGTTTCACTTAGCAATAGAAATTTTGGGCTCAATTGTGGTCGTAAGTCGAGGACTGCCTGCAGCCAAATAACAATGATGAGAAAATGATGTCAGTGTTTTAGGTTTTCAGTTGGGCAGCTTCGAAACTCCAGCTTGACGGTGGCTGTGCTGGCTGGGGAACATGGGAGTTGGAAGTCCACACATCTGAAAATTGCCAGAGTCAAGAAAAATGGAACTAACACATGCTCTTACAGATAGTCCTCAACTTACAACAGTTCATTTAGTGACCGTTCAAAGTTCGAACGGCACTGAAAAGTGACTTATGACCGTTTTTCACACTTACGACCATTGCGGCATCCCCATCGTCACGTGATCAAAATTCGGACGCTTGGCAGCCGACTCATATTTGCATCGTCCCGAGGTCACGCGATCCCTTTTTTGCGACCTTCTGACAAGCAAAGTCAGAAGGGGGGAAGCCGGATTCATTTAACCACCGTGTGACTAACTTAACAACTGCAGCGATTCACTTAACAGCTGCAGCAAAAAAATGCGAGTCCGTTTGCCAGGCGTCCGAATTCCGATCACATGACCATGGGGGGGATGCTGCAATGCCGTCGTTAAGTGTGAGAAATGATCCTAAGTCACATTTTTTTCAGTGCCGTTCAGTGTCAAAACGGTCACTACACGAACTGTTGTAAGTCGAGGACTACCTGCATCTCAAGATCCTCAGCAACCCACTCCGGGAAGTCCGAGCTGCCTGTCCGTTGTCGCTTACCCACTATCACAGGCTGCATGAGAAGCTGTCCCACCAATCCGCTGATCATCTGGGCTAAAGAAGCATTGCCACCCATGCCTGGGCCCTGCGTGGAAAGAAGGGTGTGCTGTTTTTTTTTCCCCAGAGGCAGAAAGCACCGCAGTTAAAACGCCCAAAGCGCCCCCCCCCCGATCTCCCACCCCTCGGTCCCTCACCCCTTGTCCTCCTGCCTGGGGAGACCCCGTGTGGGTGGGCCGCACAGAAGGAGCAGAAGGCCTGGCAATCACTACGCGTGTCGGAGCCGATGGGAAACTGGGGACCTGCTGGCCTAGAAAACACACACACACAAAAAGAGAGAGAGAGAAAACGCGGGTAGGCCTTGACGTACGACGGTCCATTTAGTGACCATTCAAAGTTACAGCAGCATTGGGAGAAGTGACTTACGACCGATTTACAGTGATGACCTTTGCAGCCTTCCCCGTGATTATGCAATCAAAATTCAGACCCTTGGCAACTGGTTCACACTTATGACCAGCGCTGTGTCCTGAGGTCGTGAGAGCCCCTTTCGAGACTGACAAGCAAAGTCGATGGGGAAGCCAGATTCACTTAACAACCGGACTAGTAACTTATCAACTGCAGGGATTCACTTAACAACTGAGGCAAGAAAGGTCGTAAAATAAGGCAAAACTCACTTAACAAATGTCTCACTTAACAACAGAAATTTTGGGCTCAATTGTGGTCGTTAAGTGGAGGACTAGCTATATTATGATCAGGATCTTGGCACCCCTAGAAAGAGGCTTAGCTCTCGGGGGCTGCAGTTGATAAGTTAGTCACATGGTTGTTAAGTGAATCTTGCTTCCCCATTGACTTTGTTTGTCAGAAGGTCACAAAAGGGGATCACAAGACCCCGGGACACTGCAACCGTCATAAATATGAGTCAGTTGCCAAGCGTCTGAATTTGGATCATGTGATCACGGGGAGGCTGCAATGATCGGAAGTGGCAATAATGGTCATAAGTCACTTTTTTTTCAGCGCTGTTGTAATTTTGAACTGTCACTCAATGAACTCTTGTTAAGTCGAGGACTACCTACCCAGTAGTGGGATTCAGCCGGTTTGAACCGGTTCACGCGAACCGGTTGTTAAATTACCACACACACACACACATACACACACACACACACACCGCTATCAAAGTGGATCCTGGCCGCTGCACTGCAATGGAGAAACGGTCAATGGAACGGCTGGCGTGAGGGAAGGAGACAGCCGCTTTCTTCTCCCTGCCCCTCCTCCTTCCCTCGTGCCGGCTGCTCCGTTGCCCGTTTCTCCATTGCAGCGCAGCGCCCAGGATCCACTTTGATTGGGGGGGGGATAATTTAACAACCGGTTCGCCCAGGGTCAGGTTGGCCATCGCGGGAGGCTCATCCCGCATGTGTGGCGGAGCTGGAGGACGGGGATGGGCCACGCCTCCCACGACAGCCAACCTGACCCTGGGCGAACCAGTTGTTAAATTATTTGAATCCCACCACTGTACCTATCTATGTGCTTCCCTTCTCCTCCTTGGCTGCTTACCTGTAGCTGCTGAGGCCGCCGCCGCCATGGCTTGTTGCGTTATCTGGTGGGCAACAGCCTGCATGAACTCCGGTGGGAGGCTGGGTAGGGGCATGTGGGCACCGCTACCTGGAGAGAAGCAACAACAGAGCACGAGGCGAAATCAACAGGGCCGGAAATGGGCAAACCCGCAGCCAGAGCGGGTTGGCCGTCCCCGGATCGGAGGAAGCCATTTTCCTTACCCATCCCTTGGGAGTGTCCGGTTGAGCCAGCTGGTCCCATCGACGGCACTCCGCCGGAACTGCCGCTGCCCAACTGGGAGCTGGAGTCTAGAGAGGGAGAAAAGGAAGTGGACCTCAAAAATGAGAGGCCGCCCCACTTTGTAGATTGATTTCTCTCCCCGATTTCTCTTTCTCTGGATGGTCTGGGTTTCACTTCACGTAACAATTGCCCCCCCCCCAGTAATATGGCTTTAACCGAAATCCAGTAAGCTGATCTTTCTTTAAGATGCTGGGAAGCGAGGGGGCAGAGAGCCTTATTCAAGCCCCCTCTCCTTCCCCTCGCCGCATCCTGCAACAATACAGGTAGTCCTCGAATTACGACCACAATTGAGCCCCTAAATTTCTGTTGTTAAGTGAGATGTTGATTAAGTGAGTTTTGCCTCATTTTACCACCTTTCTTGCCATAGTTGTTAAGTGAATCCCTGCAGTTGATAAGTTCGTAACCATGGTTGTTAAATGAATTGGGCTTCCCCATTGACTTTTTGTTTGTCAGGTGGTCGCAAAAGAGGATCGCATGACCTCGGGACACAGCAACGGTCATAAGTACGAGTCAGTTGCCAAGCATCTGAGTTTTGGTCACGTGACCATGGGGATACTACAAAGGTTGTAACTGTGGGGGGGAAAACGGTCATCAGTTACTTTTTTCAGTGCTGTTGTAACTTTGAATGGTCACTAAATGAACTACTGTAAGTCGAGGACTACCTGTATAACTTTTGTTCCACATTTTTTTGGTCGACTGAAATTATGGGAGGGCCATGTAGAAAAAAATACTAAAATAACACTTGGCATAACATTTTAATCGAATTATTTAATGAAGACTCTTGATCAATCTGATCGTGTTAAACAAAATCAAAAATTATAATATTTTGGTCCCACTTTTACTTCTGGGGATTCCAGCATTTTATCCCCAATCTACCCTGTTTCCCCCAAAATAAGACATCCCCCTGATAATAAGCCCAATCGGGCTTTTGAGTGCATGGCAATAAGGCCAAGCGCTTATTTCAGGGTTCAAAAAAAATATAAGACAGGGTCTTATTTTCGGGGAAACACGGTACCCTCCCAACAACCTGCACACAAGTGGTCAGAATCCGGTCATAGACCACCTTCAAGGGATTTTGTAGTTCAAAGAATACAAGGCAACACATGAATACTGCCAGGGCAAGCCACTGTATATAAACAGAGGCCAAATGCCATTCCCTTCTAGCACTGATGATGTTACCTAGTTGGATACTTGGAAACGTCTGCAAGAAAACCACCAAGCTCGGAGAGCCCCAAAGACCCAAGTTCAACCCTGAGCTACAAGTATTGTCTTCTATGAGTATAACTTTCAAAAACAGCCCAAACTCACCCTGTATATTCATATGCATCATAACCACAGGCTCCACCGTCTGATGTGAAATGCGGATGACACGGGGGTGCCCTGTTTGAGAGGCCTGTGGCGGGATAGGAGTGACCCCCGGGGAGAGGGAAGGAGGCGAGCCTTCAGATGGCTGAGTTGACTCCACAGGGCTGGAAGTGCGAGGCTGGGCTGTGGGAGCGGCCTGGGCAGCAGGAGCAGAGCCTTCCAAGTTGGTCTGGACGGTGCGGCCACCATTGCCCGTCATGGTGACGGTTGTTCCAACGTTAATCTGAAGCAAGAACACGGAGGAAGAAACGGGGTGTCTTCTGCATTCTCCCTCGCTGAGCTCTCTTCGCCCAGCCTCGGGAACCAGAGCTGTGGCTCAAACCATTTCCGGGTTTGAGGAAAGGTACCCCAACCTGGCTTCTTCCGGGCCGAGGCCTCACCTGGATGGGGATGGCAGCTTGCTGCAGGACCATGGGAGCTGTGTAATGGGACATCGGCCGCACCACGTGGAGATGGCGGGGGGCGCTGCAGGAGAGATTGCAGCGCAAGTCCGAGAGGGCTACAAAGGTGTTACCCAGAAGGCGCAGCGACTCCCCCACCAGGTTGATAATGCGTTGGTCCTCTTCACGCCCTTCCGTCTGGCAAAAGAAAAGCGGGGAATTTGAATAAAACGAAGCAGGGGTGTTGTTTTTTTGTTGTTGCTTACAAAGCCTAAAAATCACCCCAAATCCTTGCTGGGTTAGATCAAAGAACTACTGAGGCCAGAAAAGGAGCAGGTGGTTAGGATGCTGGGTTGGAGGCTAGCAAGCCCACGTTCGAGACCCAAGCGATGCTGAGTGGGTGAGCTCCTGTCACTTGCTCCAGCTCCTTGATGGGGACATGAAAAGAACCCCCTCCCCATGGTTTCCCCCAGGTGACGGTGATGTCACCGGCTAATCCTTTCAACCTGGAAGCGCGTTAAAGGGTGGCTCCGACACAAACAGGATGGGGGAACCGAGCCCAGGACCGAGGCCTCTGGAAGCCTACATCTTCAACTGAAGGACTGAAGGCCAGAGCATACATCGAAAGAATACTTTTAACGATAAACCGAAATGGTTCCGTTGTAAAAAAAGACACTGACCGAACTTCAGATCCCCAGCAAATGCCGAAATAAGGGGTGAAAAGGTAGCTTCCCAGGTTAAAGGTCAATTTTTGGTTTTTAGAACCAGACATCTCTTACGTTGTTGTTGTAGTCGGCAGTGCCAGCAGTTCCCAGGACCTCCTCGTATCTCTGCAGGAAAGGCTGGAGTCTGCTCTCCAACCCACGAAGCTCGCCCAGAACCTCCACATACTCTCCAGGTGACGGGTGGCTACGGAAACAGAGAAGGACCCTCGCCGTCTTGCTCAGTGACTGTCCCCTGCCTGCTCTGGGAAACAGCCAGCATCTCTCCAGGTCCTCGAGGCTGCCCCTCTACCACCTTGGCACAGTCCACCTCTATGGTTCCCACATACAGTTCCCCACCCGCCCTGTTCTGTCGGCACCGGGCTGGTTTGAAGGGGGGACTCCACGCAGCCCGCCCGAGAGAGCTCTCTTGCTATCTCTTTGGCGGGCAGCCTCCTTACTTGGGGGCGGCTGGTTCAGCCCCAGGGGGCGGCTCGCTCCCAGAGGGCGGCGTTTCCTCTGCTGGTGTGGGCTCCTGGGGAGGCTCCGATTCGGTGCCCGTCATCGGCTCCCTTTCGGTCGGGCTGGCAGATGGCGTATCCTCGGATCCCGCAGCAGCATGGTCACTGGTGTTACCCTGAAAAAAAAAGGGGGACAGGTGATCTCCAGGCCCTGGAAGGAGTTTCCGGGCAACGATTCTACATTCCTGCTTCGTGTTCCCCGGAGTTAGAAATTGGCTCACCTCTAGTCGGTTCAGGATACCTTGAATGTCCCGTAACATATGCTGGGCCATAACGAGACGGACACGAGGTTCACTCTGTGAGGAGGAAAGAAACGCCCGTTATCAGAAGGCCTGAGAGGACTTCTTTTCCCTGAATCAGAATTCCTCCTTCCCTGCAGATCCCTCCTTGGGTAAAACCGACTCTTCCCACTTCTCTTGATCTCCTTAAGGCCAGGTTCAGGCCCTCCTGTCCTCCCCGAGTTTAACCCACTCCACCCGCACCCATTTTCCAAACCTGTGAACATCCCACTTCCTCTTCAGTTTTGACCACATTGGCTTTTCTACTTACTTGGTCCCTCAAGCCAAGGTTTGTTTCCTGTAGCCATGATGGCTCTGCTAAGCCCTCGGGCAGGAAGAACCCAACGTGCTACTAAAACAAAACCTCCATGTCTAACGGAAGAGGCAGCCGGGGGAGCTAAGATCATTTAAGCAAGGAGACATCAGGCTTGTAAGGTCCAGTGAAGTTCCTCCTTGAAGCTCTTTAGGAGGCAGAGAAAAAGACTTCTTTTCTATCCCCGAAGAACTGCAAATATTTTCTGGATTGGCAGTCTTCCTAAATTGGGGTTCCTTTCTCTTATTTCTGATACTGAGATGCAGTCATAGGACCCTTCCGGGATTTTGCTGATATCTGACTGGCTCTGTAGTACATCAACTCTATGAGACTATCTACTCCAAGTAAGAAGACTTCAGATGGGCTGGACAACAGCCCACTATCACGTCCAGTTGGCATCTGGAGGGAGTTCCAACAGAAGCTGCATCGGGAGGGCACCAGCCTGGGGATGACTGGTATAAACAGCCCTCAGTTCCTTTCTTTTAAAAATGAGGGGGGGGGATGCACTTCCGTTTCTCTGCCGTTCTTTCTAAGGAACATAGAAGACCTCCAATGCAAAGACCCTGAATCTGGCACCCGTAGAGTTCAGTGCTTCAGAATGGTGGCTAAAGACATGAAACTAGGGTTGGGAAGAACTATCTTCTTCATAAAAGTAGCAGCCACTGATCAAAAATGGCCTCAGGGTAGAATGTCTGTGGAGATTCTCAGTCATCCAGGTCATGCTTGTCCCAAAGGTGCTTTTTCAGGAAGCAACTGGACTTTCTAATGTGTTGTTGTTGTTGGGTTTTTTTGTGGTTTTTTTTTTGAAGACGTTTCGCTTCTCATCCAAGAAGCTTCTTCAACTTCTTGGAGGAGAAGAAGCTTCTTCGGCTCTGACTGGATGGTGGGGAATGAAATCCTTCCATTCCCCACCATCCAGTCAGAGCTGAAGAAGCTTCTTGGATGAGAAGCGACACGTCTTCCAAGAAAAACCCAGAAAGTCCAGTTGTCTCTTGAAAAAGCACCTTTGGGACTCTGGATAGAATGTTGGATTGGTTAAATTCAGGTGCTTTGGAGAATAGCTTGACTACCTCTTCTTTGTGGCGGCCCCTGAGATATTGGAATACTGCTATCATGTCACCCCTGGTCCTTCTTTTCATTAAACTAGACATAACCAGTTCCTGCAACCGTTCTTCATATGTTTTAGCCTCCAGTCCCCTAATCATCTTGGTTGCTCTTCTCTGCACTCTTTCTAGAGTCTCAACATCCTTTTTCTATTGTGGCGATCAAAACATTTCAATAAACAAACTTCGTAAAAAAATATATTAAAAAAATTAAAAGGGGGGGAGCTTTTCTAGAAGTCAAATAACAATCTAAGTGGCCTCTCAATCAACCAGATCTCCTTACATCATGCTACAGTCAAGAGTCCCGGTTATGCCCACATATTAAAATCAATCCATCAATTTTAACATTAAATTCTGTCCTTCCCAACCCACTTGTACCTGAATAGGAGCCTGGTCCATATTTATATGAACGTCCACAGACGATCCATCGTTCTTTGGAAAGCAGGGAGTGAGAAATAGACAGAGAAAAAAATTAAAGGACCAAAAAAAAAAAAAAAAAGGGGGGAAGGAAAACGGAAAAAAAAAAAAAAAGGAACAGAAAAAAAGTGTGAAGAAAAAAAAACCCTGGTCAGCTAGATCAAATTGCCACATCATCAGGGGTGGGCTGCTGGGGGTTCAGGAAAACCTCTAAGAGCAGCTATTTGGAACCCTGACATTCTGTGCAGTTCAGAGAACCCATAAATCTCACTCCTGGCTGGCCCGGCCCACCCCACCCCGCCCCTCCCAGGAGTCCCCACAAGGCCCATTTTGGTTGCAGGTAAGTGCAAGGCGCACGCGGAGGCTCAGGAAGGGCGAAAAACGGGCCTACCGGAAGTTCAGGAAGGCCCGTTTCCGGCCTCCGGAGCCTGGGGAGGCCGTTTTCGCCCTCCCGGAGGCTCGAGGAAAGCCTCCGGAGCCCAGGGAGGGCAAAAACGCCCCCCCCCACACTGTGGTGCAGGTGGCCGACTAGGCCATGCCCACCATGGCCACGCCCACCCAGTAACCGGGCAGAGAACCCCTTGCTAAAATTTTTGAAGCCCACCCCTGAACATCATGCAAGGCTGCTCCCCACCCAGTGTGATAAGATTCTTGAAATTACACATCACTTGAAAGATACTTTCTTGAAATAATACCGAATACCAAGGTTTATTTCTCATGACTCTTTCTCTCTGTCACAAAACATGATTATACACCGTTCAAGACATGAGTGTGCGCTCTTCGGAACTTGTTTCTGCTCCTGTGAATTCATGGCCGTGTATCACCAGTCCAATAACTTCCCAAAATCACATAGTTGCAGGAGTGAAAAAAAAAGAAGCAATAATTATAGGAAGGAACAAATAATGACTTCCAAAGAAGCCTTCTAGAATTCTTTAGCCACTTTTTGTTTCGGTTTTTCATTTTTATTCCAGGCGCACCACAAAGGAATAATTAGCAACCCGTTTCTGAAAAGATGGTGCAGAATTCATAGGCTGGAATCTTATTGGAGGTAAACTGCGCTGACTTCAGAGGGGCTGAATTCCAAATGGACACACTCAGAAATGTAGATCCTCAGGTATGTTCCGCTCAACATCCTTAAATGTTTATTATTCGAAGCATATTCACAAGGCTGTGTAATTTCAGAAAAGGCTCTCGCAATGCCTGCTTTGCTTGCCACTCTGTTCTCAAATATAAGCCCTCTCCCCAAACATTATTTAAAGATGGATACAGGCTACCTCAGAGGTCTTCAAACTTGGCAACTTTAAGACTTGTGGACTTCAACTCCCAGAATTCTCCAGCCAGCATAGCTGGTTGGAGAATTCTGGGAGTTGAAGTCCACAAGTCTTAAAGTTGCCAAGTTTGAAGACCTCTGGGCTACCTGGACAATTGTCAAGTCAGTAATACAGAGAAAGATACGAGAGGGGGAGAGAGAGAGAGAGAAGGTTGTTCCTGACCAGCCCCAGTAGGTACACACACACACACACACACACACCAGGGATTGTCATTTCTTAGTCTAGATCAGCGGTCTCAACCTGTGGGTCGCGACCCCTTTGGGGGTCGAACGACCNTCTGGCCATGCCCACCCCCGCCCCCAGCGGCCAAAAACAACCCTGATGCGTCCCTCAATGAAATCGAGTTTAACACCCCTGTGCTCGATAAATGCAAGAGGGGAAGAACCCTTTTAGAGCAGCGGGTCTCAACCTGTGGGTCGGGACCCCTTGGGGGGTCGAACGACCCTGTCACAGGGGTCGCCTAAGCACACGCTAGCCTGCCATCTTGGTGAGTGGCAACGCGCACGCGCGGGGCGGGGGTCGTGGCGGCGGGGCGGAGGTCGCGGCATTAGGATGGTTGAGAACCACTGGTCTAGATTGATACAAGTAGTCCTTGGCTTACAACAGTTCATTTAGTGACCGTTCAAAGTTACAACGGCACTGGGGGGGGAAATGACTTAGGACCGTTTTTCACGCTGAGGACCGTTGCAGCGTCCCTAATGGTCATGTGATTTACGTTCAGATGCTTGACAACTGACTCACATTTATGACGGTGGCAGTGTCCCAATGGTCATGTGATTCCCCTTTTGCGACCTTATGACCAGCCAAGTTCAACGGGGAAACCCGGATTCACTTAACAACCGTGTGACTAATTTAACAACTGCAGCGGTTCCGTTAACAAACGGGAGAAGGAAAGTCGTAAAATGGGGGCAAAAATTCATTGAACAAAATTTCTCAGCCCAACGATCGCCTGATCAAAATTCAGACGCTTGGCAACTGACTCGCATTTATGACGGCGGCAGGGTCATGCCCCCCCCCCTTTTGCAAACCTTCCGACAGGCAAAGTTCAACGGGGAAGCCAGATTCACTTAACCCACCAGATAATTACCACTGAAGTGATTCACTTAGCAACTGTGGCAAGGAAAGTCGTAAAGTGGGACAAAACTCCCTTAACGAATGTCTCTCTGAGCAACGGAAACATTGGGGTCCATTACGGTCGTAAGCCGAAGACTACCTGTTCTTCTTTTTAGATCTCCCAGGCAACAGGAAGGAAGGCCCCTCTTCCTCTCTGTCCGTGCCACACACAGTAATCACAAAGACAAGCAAAACAGAAGGACAAGCCAGACTTTGTTCTGGTTGTATCACATTGTTCACAACACACACCCCCTCCAAGCCAGGAACGACAGTTCAGGAACAGCTGACACACTGACCCCACTCTGTGCAAAGGCAGAAGGGAGGAACCCAAAGCAACCCGCCGCCAGCTCCCCACTACCATGTAGCAGCGTACAAGCAAGTTCCCTTCCCGTTTTATTAACGGGAAGGGGGCGAAAGCGTGAGGGGGAGCCGGAATACTTCCCCTTGCCCCGCAGCGGGAGCAACTCTCTGGCTAAAACTCACTTGTGTGGGTGGCTGTGGGTCCATAATGCTTACTGGTAAGTTGAAGGTTCCCACCATAACGTAACTGTTGGCGTTGCGGTCATGGACAGTGGAACCTGACCCCCGGGGTCCCGTGTTGTTGTGAGGGGTGGAGGACAAGCCTGCTCCTGAAGGCCCTCCCGAGGGCGACTGGGTCTGGGGAGGTGCACGTTCCACCAAGTGGATGACTTTGCCTCCAACATCTGCCAAAAAATATATAGATATATATATATCAGGATACGTGATCAGATTTCCTTATAGAGTTCTCATTCCAAGTCTGGCTGCCTTGAAGCCCTGAATCTAAGAACTGGAAGTTTTTAAGAAGAGATTGGACAGCCGTTTGTCTGAAATGGTATAGGGTTTCCTGCCTAAGCAGGGGGGCTGGACTAGAAGACCTCCAAGGTCCCTTCCAACTGTTATTCCAATGTGCTACCCCATTCTGTTCTTGCCAGAGCCGCGGTGGTGCAGTGGTTAGAATGCAGATGGCATGGTTCCGAGCAAGGAACCCAAATGAATCAGGGACTCAGAAGCCCCATTCAGGCTTTTATTGAGTACATCGTATCGGCACTTAGAAAGTTGAAAGCTAACTCTGGGTAATTCCCACGCTACAGAGTAATAAAAAGAATAGAAACTTCCCACCCACCCCTCATGTGTCACGTTAACCAATTAATCCAGCGATAGCTTCCCCCTCAGTCCCAGCAGATGTTCGCTAACATGACCTTGGTTCACACGCTGCGTCTGGTGGATGTTTTGTCTAGAGGACTCAGGCACCGCATTCCAGTTCCTTCTAACTCCCCCCCCCACTCCTCCCCCAAAGAGTGGCAACTAAGAAACGAAGCAAAAGTAAATATGGCCTCGCCCGTAGTCGTTTCGAAGTTGAGAGCAGTACTGCAGGCTACTTCTGCTGACTGACTGCCGGCTGCCTGCAATTTGGCAGTTCAAATCTCACCAGGCTCAAGGTTGACTCGTCCTTCCGAGGTTGGTAAAATGAGGACCCAGATTGTTGGGGGCCATATGCTGACTCTGTAAACCGCTTAGAGAGGGCTGTAAAAGCACTGTGAAGCGGTATATAAGTCTACGTGCTATTGCTATTGCCACAGATCGTTGACAAGCATGGCCAATACTGCTTCTGATATATATAAAACTGGACCATCCACGTGGGGTTTGATCATCCGTTGATGTTTCTGCTGCAAATCTATATCTCTTTATCTGGATCTGAACATCTAAATAAATAAACCTGGATTTGTAGAGTGAATCATCCTTAAACTGTAGAATTTGTCCATGTCTTGCAAATATACTATATATAGGAAAGTCCAAACTGCATCCTTGGGAAGTTTAATGAAGCTGGGAGATTTCCTCACAAACCATTCCCTTGCTCAAAACATATTCATCCTTAATTATGGGCCAAGTTGTACATAATACAGGTAGTCCTCAACTTGCAACAATTCGTTTAGTGACCGTTCAAAGTTATATAATGGCACTGAAAAAAGTGACACATGACCATTTTTCACGCTTATGACCATTGCAGCATCTCCACCATGGTCATGTGATCAAAATTCAGATGCTTGGCAACTGGCATGTATTTATGGTGGTTGCAATGTCCGGCGGTCATGTGATCCCCTTTCACGATCTTTTGGCAAGCAAAATCAATGAGGAAGCAGATTCACTTAACAACTGTGTTACTAACTTAACTGCAGTGATTCACTTAACAATTATGGCAAGAAAGGCTGTAAAATGGGGGGGGGAAACTCACTTAACAAACGTCTCACTTAAATTTGGGGCTCAATTGTGGTCGTTAAGTCGAGGACTACTTGTACATGCATATACAATATAATATATATTATAATACATATATTACTATTATTGTAATATATATGTACATATAAGATGTACCAGATGTACATAGATTTCCAAACATGTGTGCATGCACATTTCTAGCAGGAAAACAATTGGTAAAGAAAGAGGCAACCACTTTATTTCCCAACCTGAATGTCTCAAGACCAATTTCAAACTTTTATTCCAACAATTTTACACTCCACTGGAACCCAGCGGTAATGAGTCTATGCCAAAATAACTCAGGTGCGAGCACCTCATGCAAAATATGAATTTCATTCCGGGCAGCCTTTATGGAAGCAAAAACACCAACATTTTGGGGGGGGGTCCCAGCGTGAACTTGGCCATACGCTGGGTCAGAACCCCCTCCCTGTCTCCCAAACGCTCCCCTGTTCACTTCAAACCCCACCCCCAACCTTCCTTTGGTTCCCGACTCACTGTATTCTTTCAACTTCTTGTCATCTTGTAGGACTCTCCCTTGATAGATGAGGCGCTGTTTTTCGGAGGGAATGTTGACTGAGCCCGCTATGTGCTCCTTGAACTCTTTCACGGTGATCTACAGAGCAAAAGGAAAAATGAAAAGAAACAAGGAAAAAAAAAACCACCAGGAAGAAACTCTCTCCCCACTATTCCTTCGCCGGAACCTGCCCTCTCTACGGCACCTGCCTAGGAAAGCCCGAACAATGAAGGAAGCTCCTGCAGAGTGACAGCGCACTGCGATCTGGAACGCGAGTGACCATATACGCAGAGAGGGAAGGAAGGAAAAGAGGGGGGGGGATGCAAGTGCCAGAAACTCATCCAGCTGTGGGGTCTACAATGTCAATGAAATGTCGCAGATGTCTTGAAGATTGTCAGGATTTGGATGGGGCAAAGCACACTCAGATTAAATCTTTCCAAGATTTGCTAGTCATCAGTAAATACTTTATTTTATTTTATTTTATTTTATTTTATTATTTTATTTTATTTATTTTATTTTATTTTATTTTATTTTATTCATTCTACAAAATGACTTGTTGTACAAATCAATCACTGAACCCTATGATTTCCTTATGCCATATCAATGACATCATGGTTGGTTTGTATAACATGGATAAGGTTGAACCTATCGGCATTTTTTCATCAAATGTCAATGAAATGTCGCAGATGTCTTGAAGATTGTCAGGATTTGGATGGGGCAAAGCACACTCAGATTAAATCTTTCCAAGATTTGCTAGTCATCAGTAAATACTTTATTTTATTTTATTTTATTTTATTTTATTTTATTATTTTATTTATTTTATTTTATTTTATTTTATTTTATTTATGTATTATGTATTATTTATGTATTTATGTATTTATGTATTTTATTTATTTATTTATTATTTATACATACATACATACATACATACATACATACATACATACATACATACATACATGTCAGCCTACACACGCACACACACACTTGTAAGCTGCCCAGAGTTACCCTATAGTAAGATAGGTGGCCAATAAATTGTTTTTTTTATATATATAAAAATTATATTATGCACACACACACACCATGCACATGCACACACACACACACACACACACACGATACTAGTCTCCCTTTATTTACTTATCAGTAAAAAACATACATATAGTATAACTGGTTTGTCGTGAATGCGACTGTCTGAGGGCCCCTGGAGTGGGGCTGAAAAGCAAAAGGAAGCAGTATGCTCCCTCCCATATTTGGGTATACCAGGTG
>QLTV01003425.1:564614-579124 GCA_003457575.1 Thermophis baileyi
GGAGGTCTGCTCCACTCTGGTTGCTGTGATGACTTTCAGTGGAGGACTGGATTCAAACCCAATTCCTGGCTCAGATGAATGGGCGGTCACCTCTGGAGGCAGTAGCTGGATCCATGTGCTCTGCTTCCACAGGCTTCAGGGTCATCTGTGCAGGGCTGAAAGACATGAGAACAGGGTCCCCTCCCCCACAGAAAAGGCATTGTAAAAGGATTAGAGATGGGGTGGGGGGGATGTAGATAGCTTGCAGGCAGGGTTTGAGGAAAAACAACAACACATCAGTATTGCAGTTAAAGCAATTATAACAAAATGGAGACATCACAGATGAGGAAGGAAGAAAACTGGATTCACATGCTTCAGGAAAAAAAAAAGGACAGATATTTCCATCTCAGCAGAGAAAAATAATAAAGGCAGGATAAAAATAAACAAATCACGATGGAGGCTTAAAACCTTGCTCCTGATCATGCAGTCCCAGTTGCCATTTTGACTTTTTTGACACACACACACACACCGCAATGGCTCTATCACTTATAAACTCTAGAGTTTTCGGTTTTCCACATTATCCTCCTGATGTCTTCTTTTATTTTTCTCCCATCAGCTTCACATCCCAGCTCAGCAGGAATCAATCACCCCCTTGAAGCTGACTTGCCTCATCTGCTTGGAGAACAATTGCTTGTAGTTTTAAATAAAATTTATTTTCTAACGAGAAAACACTTGCTCTTCTTTATTTAAAAACAAGGCAAGCCCGTGAAACTGCAGGTAATTCTTGACTTACAACAATTTGTTTACCGACCGTTCCAAGTTACAACTGCACTGAAAAAAGTGACCTTTTTCACACTTACGACCGTTGCAGCATCCCCCATGGTCACGTGATCCAAATTCAGACGCTTGGCAACCGACTCATATGTATGACCGTTGCAGTGTCCTGGGGTCATATGATCCGCTTTTGCGACCTTCTGACAAGCAAAGTCGATGGGGAAGCCAGATTCAGCCATGTTACTAACTTAACAAATGCAGTGATTCACTTAACAACTGTGACAGGAAAGGTCGTAAAATGGAGCAAAACTGACTTAACAAATGTCTCACTTAGCAACAGAAAATTTTGGACTCGATTGTGGTCGTAAATCGAGGATTACCTGTATAATGTAGAGCAGGGGTGGGTTCCAACTTACCTTGCTGCCGGTTCGCTCCCTCCCACTCTGCGTTGGGTGCACCTCATGGGCGCGCGTGCACGCACACATGCGCAGTAACAAAAAATCCGAAAAAAATCCAAAACAAAAAACAAAAAACCAAAGCCCAAAAAAAGATGGCGACCGCATGCAGTGCCAGAAGTTGGCTTCTGCGCATGCTCAGAAGGGGAAAAAAAAATTCAAAAAAAAATTCAAAAAAATTTTTTTTCCAAAAAAAAAAAAATTCAAAAAAATTTTTTTACCAAAAAAAAAAAAATTCAAAAAAAAGATGCCGGCCCCCATGGACCGGCACCGACCAATCCGGTTCGGTGACGTCATTGTGACGTCACCAGCGGGCCGCTACCGGTTCGGGAGAACCGGTCCGAACCGGGAGGAACCCACCCCTGATGTAGAGGCCTGAAACACATTTGGACCCAGGAAAACTGATTTGAGGCAGGGATCAAGGAGACGGCACATTTGAAGAAGCTTGGCATTTGCAAATTCCAGCATGAAGTGATTAATCCACCCAGCTCAGAGGAATGTGCAAATAACAGCTTAGCCCTCCACTGCATTTCTCCAATTTTTGCAAAGATGTTGTTCTGGGCACTTCAATCATCTCAAAAGAAGCATTTAAGCATTTTAAGTGTTTCTTTAAATGTCACAGGATAAACAGATTAACAGAGTTGGAAGGGACCTTGTAGGTCCGTGATGGCGAACCTATGGCACACGTGCCAGAAGTGGCACGCAGCACCCTCTCTGTGGGCACGTGAGCCGTCGCCCCAGTTCAGCTCTGCCACGCATGCGCACGCGCCTCCCACCGTCCAGCTGGTCTTCAGGTCTCTGTTGCATATGCGCGGGGAGTGGGACGCATCCGGGGAGGCTCCGTGCACATGTGCGGGGGGTGGGGCGCATGCGCGGGGTCACATGTGCATTGCATTTTGGGGGTTTGGGCGCATGTGTGGGGGGCAGGGCGTGTGCGGGGGGCCACGTGTGCATGCATGGGGCAGGGCACATGTGGGAGGCGGGGCGCATGCACAGATGTGGGACACATGCGCAGGGGCAGTGCGCACATTGCATTTTGGGGGTTCGGGCGCATGCGCAGGGGGCGGGGTGTGTGCAGAGGGCATGCGTGCATGCACAGGGAGGTGCATGCAGGGGGCCGCACAAGCATGTGGGGGGTGGACCGTTCGTGGGGGTCATGTGCGCATTGCATTTTGGGGGTTCGGATGCACGCGCGCTTTGGGCACTCGGTCCGGAAAACGTAGGGTCATCACTGTTGTAGGTCATTTTGTCCACCCCACCCCACCCCACCCCACCCAAGCAGGAGACCCTACACCATTTCTGACAAATGGCAGTCCAGTCTCTTCTTGAAAGCTTCCAGTGATGAAGCTCCCACAACTTCTGAAGGCAAAACTGTTCCATTGGTTGATTGCTCTCACTGTCAGAAAATTTCTCATTTCTAGGTTGAATCTCTCTTTGATCAGTTTCCATCCATTATTCCTTGTCTGGCCTTCAGGTGCTTTGGAAAATAGCATGACCCCGTCCTCTCTGTGGCAGCCCCTCAAATATTGGAACACTGCTATCATGTCTCCCCTGGTCCTTCTCTTCACTATTCACAGCCATGCCCAGTTTCTGCAACCGCTCATCGTATCTTTTAGACTCCAGTCCCCTACTCATCTTTGTTGCTCTTCTCTGCACTTTTTCTAGTGTCTTAACATCTTTTTTATAGTGTGGTGACCAAAACTGGATGCAGTATTCTAGGTGTGATCTTACTAAGGCTTTATAGCAGCAGTTCTCAACCAGTGGGTCGCGACCCCTTTGGGGGTCGAACGACCCTTTCACAGGGGTCGCCTAAGCGCACACTAGCCCGCCATCTTGGTGCCACGCCCCCTTTGTCACCTCATCGCGTGCGGGGAGGGGGTCGCGGCGGCGGGGAGGGGGTCATGGCATTAGGAAGGTTGAGAACCACTGCTTTATAGAATGGTAGTAGTACCTCACTTGATCTTGATTGAATCCCTCTGTTAATGCAATTTAGGATTGCATTGGATAGAAACAGACCTGAACAGGAAGTCTTCAACTTACAACCATTTCTTTAGTGACGATTCCAAGTTACAACAGCCCTGAAAAAAGTGACTTACAACCAGTCCTCGCATTTGACCGTTGCAGCATTCCCACGGTCACATGATCGAATTTTAGGTACCTGGCAACCGGCATGTATTTAGGGCGGCTGCAGCATCCCGGAATCCTGTGATTCCCCTATCTGCGATCTTCCTAGCCAGCTTCTGACAAGCCGAGTCAATGGAGGAAGCCAGATTCGCTTAATGATCACACGATTCACTGAACAACTGCAGGGATTTCCTTAACAACTGTGGCAAAAAAAGTTGTAAAGTCGGGAGCAACTCACTTAACAACCACTGTGCTTAGGAATAGAAATTCTGGCCCCAGCTGTGGTCGTAAGTCGAGGACTACCTGTAGCCTATATGTGCCACCAAAGGCCAGATCCCAAGAGCAGCTTCATTTCAGCAATAAGCTAAAATCCGTCTTCTAAAACTGAGCCAAACATTGCCTCGAAAACCTGTCATCAACACTACACACAGGAAATCAGAAGGGCACCATGTTGGGGAAAGTGGTGTAAACAACATTGAACTCATTGGGCCAGCAGTGCAGATTTTGTGACTGGGACCTCGCATTAATCCATCATTTTTAATGGTAGAGTAGAAAAACACACACATTTGGCTGGATTCAAGCTGCCCACTACACCATAATTCTTCACATATAAACTGCAAGAGTTAGTTTATAACATGGTAGGACAAAAACAAATAGGCCACAGGCTGACTTAGCAAGATGTATGATTTTAGTCAGCACAGGTAGTCCTCGACTTACAACCGTTTATTTAGGGACCGTTCAAAGTTACAACAGCACTGAAAAAAGTGACTTTTGACTATTTTTCAGTTACGACCTTTGTAGCATCCCCATGATCATGTGATCCAAATTCAGATGCTTGGCAACTGGTTCATACTTGTGACCGCTGCTGTATCCCAAGGTCATGTGATCACATCTTGCAAACTTCTGACAAGCAAAGTCAATGGGGAAGCCAGATTCACTTAACAACCGGGGCCGAACTCACTTAACACGTCTCACTTAACCACATAAATTTTGAGCTCAATTATGGTCGTAAGTCGAGGACTATCTGTACTGTTGGCCCTGTAACTAGGACTGGTATTAAGAACTGAGCACAGAAATAGATGAAAAGAACCCTATTCTTGTCGTATATTAATTCTTGGTCTTCAAGGAGACCCTGAAACATTTCTTGTGGCTTTCCAGGGCAAAACCCAAAGGCAATTAAACCTTTCCCTCATCTGCCAATTCTGCACTTCAAATGCCTCACCTCCTGTCTCAACTCTCTTAAATAATTTGCCGTTTTCCCAGCTCAAAAGAAATTGAGTAAAATTGAGAGTGAAAACTACCAGGGGGCATTTTGCAAGAGAGAATGGGGAAGAACTCAGAAATTAAACATCTCTCCCACAGTTTCACTTTCCTTCTCCCTCAGTTTCTGGAACAATTACAACGCAGATCTTAAGAATTACACATTTCAACCTCAACAATGTAAGTAAAGATCCTGGCTGCTGGAACCCCCATTCAGACATGTTGGAAAGACGGTTTAAGCTGCCCGTGCGCCAAAGCCTTTATCCAAACTGTCATGAGGACTAGCCGCACAAAGTTCATTGATTCATTTGGCTGTAATTAGATATAACCGATTCATCTGGCTGTGTTGAGATATAAGCTACCGTACTCATTGAAATTTTCCTTTTATTTAAATATATAGGTATATTTTAACATACTGGAAAAATAACCAGATCCAGAACAGTAGCATTTAATGACAAACAGGGCTTGGAACATATGCAGGTTAATTCATGTACCGTACCTCTCTCATCCACACACCCTTATTCCATGCAATTTTTTCCCTATCCGTCAAACATTTCTTCCAAAAAAGCCATTTGTCCCATACCCCGTAGACAGCAATATTCTCCTTCAAAAAGGCCATAGAGAATGCCTAGACGCCTAGAGAGGTGCGAAATAACATTAGGAACCAGGAAGAGGTTTAGTTCAGCTCTCAGTGTGTAAGAGGTGGCACAATTGAGGGAATGGGAAGAATCCTTTTTATCACATGTATAGTTATTTCCCTCTTTTGCACTTCCACAATTGGCAAATGCTTTTTCACAGTTTTCCTAATAAATGATCCAGGATTGTACATGCGTATAATCCTACTAGCCCACCAATGGTGAACATAACAATACTGTACTGCAAGAGATCTGGTATAATGGCATGTTTTGGTGTGAACGTCACAGTACCTTTTGGCTAATGCCTGGCACGTCACAGTAAATTTGTAACACCTTCAACACATGCCGTTTTGGAGGTGTTACTTATATAAATTAAAAAAATGTACTTGGGAGTTTGGCTAAGAGTGAGGATGTCATAGTTTTCCCATGTCAATACTTCTAAAGCCTATAAAAAAAGATTTAAAAAAAATAATCTATGTAGAGAGAGAATAATCAAGATAGAAAATAATCTTGTAATTTCCTTCTACGGGTGTGAAGTTAGGACACATGTAAGAGAGAATCAGAAAGGCAGGAAAAACAAGTTCCAGTTTCTTTTTAACAGGGCTTTTTTGGGGGGGAGAATTAATTCTACTGCTTGAGGGAAAGAAAAGTACAAATCTTCTCTCCACCTGCCAACAACACAAGTCATTTCAAATGCCTCTCAAGAAGAGATGGTCTTGGGCTGCTTTCTTTTAAAAATGGGGGAAGGGGGAGTTTTTTTCCCAGCCAAAGGGGAAGAGGTTACTAAAAAAAAAAATTAGTAAAAGCCACTGAGCTCTTAAGATACATCTTGATTAATTCTCTTCCTTCCTTCTTCTAGCTAGGCCTGTCTTTGGACTAGACCAGGGGTCTCTAAACATGGCAACTTCTGGACTTTTAACTCCCCAAATTCCTCAGCCAGCATAGCATAGAGGAATTCTGGGAGTTGAAGGTCACAGGTGTTAAAGTTGCCAAGTTTGGAGGCCCCTGGACTAGACTACATCACCTCAGCCACCAGCACACGAATGGGAGTTGATGGAATAGTACGGTAGTTCCCTAATTTTGGAGGGGACTTGGCTGGGGCTGGGAGGACAAACCTTTGCGCTCAGGAGAGGAGGAAGATGCTGGTGATTTTGTCCTAGTTCCAAAGCCCCTCTAGTGTTCACTGAAACTACAGTTCGAGCCAAGCTTCAGTCAGTTTTGCTATTTGGGAAAGGAGGGAAGATGTGCTGGTTGAGTGGCTGCCCTGCACTCCAGATGTGCATTGTGGAGAAAAAGAAAAAAGGGAGAAGTTGAAAGGCTCTTTTGTATTGCACGGTATTGCAAAAGGGTTTAATGAGTCATCTGAAGGCACGGCACCAGAGGCGCTATGGATACGACTGTTCTGGCAACCCACTGGAACAGTCAGCTGCCAAAGCCCCAGAGCTTGGGAAGAGGGTTTGCTTACTTGTATTTTCCCAAGGTTAGCTGACGTGTCATGAGGCCTCCTTCCCTCTCCCAGCTCTTGCCTGCCAAAATTTAGTTTGGAAACGGCACAGCTGTCAGCCGCCACACTGCATGGGACATCACTGCCTTTGAAATAATATCCCCCAGGTTCTCAAGGTTTCCCCAGCTGATGTCCTCCAGGGATGTTGCATAGGATAATAGAAGGGCTACACTGAGAAAGGCTGGATTCCATTTGCAGAAGGAAGTGGGGGTAGATGCCTCTAGGAAAATGAATATATGAGCATTGAGATCATTTGAGTCAAAGACTTCATAGCATCTGGGACTGTGGAAGTGACACATCATGTATCATAAAAGGGATCTGCAGTAGGCTAAGCTGAACCTTCTCATGGGATGGTTTGCTGATAGAAGAGGAATGTCGAATCTGGACAACCCCCACCATTGCCAGATAATTTGGGCCATGATGGAAAAGGCTGGGAATTGTAGTTTATTATCACCCGGGAGGCCACAGATTGCCCATCCTTGTTCTAGATCAAGAGTTTCCAAACTTGGGAACTTTAAGACTTGTGGACTTCCAATTCCAACTTATGTTGGCTGAGGAATTCCGAGAGCTGAAGTCCACAAGTCTTAAAGTTGCCAAGTTTGGAGACCCCTGTTTGAGTCAAAGGCATGGACTTTGTGCTAGAATCTGGATCAAGAGCAGGGAACCTAATGCCCTCCATCTGGATTCTTTTTGGATTTCAAATCCCGTGGAGATTACAGTCATAAATATCTAGGAGGGTTTCCTGTTGTAGAACATTTCAAAGGAAGTCAAACATGCCAACCTTAATTGAAGAACAAACTTCTGCAATTAGGAATCTACACACATTACCAGAATCAGCTTTCTCACCATTCTTCCTCAAAAAAACCCCACAAACCCCTATATTTGGATTTTCCCCAAAATACCAGCCCCCTAACTTCTCTGTTGGCTTCTACCTCCTATGGTGTCCAACATCTACTTTCTATTCTTCCTGCTTCTAAGGACAACCTATGCATGGATAGTTGAAATGACCTATGTGGGGGTGACTTGCTTTGTGATAAGGCAATTCAAGAAATTAAAAACAAATCACATTACAAAAACATATCAGTGATGGACCTGTGTTATCCTGGAGACAGCTTAGCTGCCATTCACCATTCTGTATGCTCGGTGAGACTGCGGAAAGGGAAATATACACGAATCACCGATTTTGTATGTCCGCCTGGACAATATAAAACTAAGCCACTAAGTCTTTGGCTCAGAACAGCTCTTTTCCATAAGGGGATGTGGACCCTGGTTCAGTGATCTAAATATTGCCAAAGAATGAGAAAGGAGTCAAGAAAATGAGGAGAAGAGCCAGTGTTTCTCAAAACTGGGTAAAAATCTGGTTGCTGGTGAAAGGGGAGCCCCGGGCAATTGGGGATATTGAAACTGTAGGCTCAGAACTGCTTCTCCCTGAGATATGGGATGGAAGAAACAGAGTATTATTCTAAACATCTGTCCCCACCCATCAACAATTCTACTAGAATTAGCTGGAGAAGGCCAACTCGGCCACATAAAAAGCAGCAATAGGTCCAGCTCGGGAATGAATTCAGGGTTTTTATTTCTGCTGGTATTCTGCGAAGGGGTGCCAGACTTGGCAACTTTAAGACTTGTGGACTTCAACTCCCAGAATTCCTCAGCCAGCCATGGAATTCTGGGAGTTGAAGTCCACAAGTCTTAACATTGCCAAGTTGGGAGACCTTCCTGGGCTAGACCATAAATATAGGAACAGCACATACTCTTTATTTTCAGCTGCTTATTCTTGATGGTCTTCACCAGGTCACTGCTATCCAGAAAGCAATAAGAGGCCAAAGCAGGGGAAAATCGTAGGCCCTTGTAAATATGCAGGAATTGGCTATATTTTGGATGTTATTTTCTTTCTTTTGAAAAAATTTTTTATCTGGACACTACTATTCAAACCAGGTTAAGATCACTGCCTTTGAAATAATATCCCCCAGGTTCTCAAGGTTTCCCCCCATCAAGAACCCGAAAAAGAGAGTTAATAATTTCTGTCTCCTCTTCTCTTCAAAAACTACAGTTCCCAGAATCCTCTAGGGGTAGCCATAACACCCAAACCAGGCTGAGGTTGGTTTATGTCTTTAAGGTAGATGAATCTCACACCTCTTCCCTCTGTGATTTTTGCTGAGCCCCTCTAGATGATGATAATTCTGGATGGATCCCATCTGTTAGTTTCTTTCCTTGCAGCCACTGAGAACTAGAATTTAAAACAACCTATATGGGAAAGTTCTGCGGATGTAGTGTTATTTTTGAGTCATTACTCGTTTTGAGAAATACTGTTTCTCCTTATTACCTTTTTCTTCTCCCAAATTTCTGTCCAGCCATCTTAAACACAAGATAAAAGTTACTCCTTTTGATCCTCCAGGGCCCACTTCAGTCAATCTCTCGGGCTTCAGTCCCCGCCCTGACACAAAAAGGTGGGTCAACCCAATCTTCCTCCTCATAGTGGCGATTCTTGCTTACACCCATTAGCTGCGGGCTGCTCTCCTTCTCGATCTGTATCGAGTCCGGCAGCTTGTTTGTCCTCTTGAGACTCTGGCGATCCAGCGCGGATGCTGACCCACAAAACCAAGGTCTGTAGAAACCCATAAAGACAGGCAAATTGCAACAGATACTCTTGGACCAACCAAAGAACCAAGTACATCCCATAGGCGCTGACCAAGAAACAGGCCAAGCCATGGAGCCAAACCTTCAAGGGTCCTCCAAATCCCAGGATATCCATAACCAACCGGAAAGCCGGGGAGGATGCACAGAGCAGAGTCACCACACACAAATCAAAGAGGTGTCGGGTGAAGTTGAAGCAAATCTGGAAGTGCTCTGGAGACTCCACCGATGGCTTGTGAGGAGCAACATATTGAGGTATCCCAGCAAACAGCGAGTGCCCTCCAGCCGCTGAGCCTTGGCCCCATCCAATCGTTTCCAAAAGCCGACGGCCACTCCACCACCTTGCCTTGGGAGGCCCCGTGCATTTCACGGAAACCTCCGGTTTGTCCTTCAAATGGTCCTCCTGGTTGAAGTCCTGCTTTCCTCTCCACCACAACAGTCTAGGGAGCCACGACTTGGCTCTGTTTAAGAACATTGCACGGGGAATAAATCCTGGCTCTCTCCAAAGAAGGCCTCCAGCCCAGGATGTCTATTTTACCAGCAACGTGGAAAGTGAAGATTAAAAGTCAATTTGGGGCTGAAAATGTTCCCGGAAAGAACTCCCACTGCAAAGAATGCTGATTAACTTGGTGGGTTTTTCTGCCGTCTGCTTTCGGTTTGATTAGTAGTGTTTCAAATCCTGAAGTTGCTGACTCATTCTTCAAGTAAACCACAATTGAGCTTGTCCATAAATTAAGGGTCATCCAGGCTTACGGTTGTTCCGGACGTTGGCTGTCGGGAATATAATTTTCTCTGTTCAGGAAAATAGAGATGGCGGATAGCACTTTACTTAAGGGCAAGTAGAACTGACTGCCACATCATACAATTTCTTCTAGCATTATGGACAAATTGGATAAAAGAGGAGGTGGGAATTTCTCCTCTGTATTTTTACAAAAAAAGCATATTGTTGCTTCAATAGGAAAAAGAAGCCACAGTACGGTATTTCCATCATTCAGGCGCTCCAAAATATCACTCCCTGCTAATTCCAGTCAAAAGTGGGCCTTTGCCTCCTTCTAAAATGGAGGAGGCAGTTTTAAATTGATGAACTAATTGCCTAAAAGAGAACAAGCAAGGGAGGAAGAGTAGGGGTGTGGCAAGGACTAAATCACTGTTTCTCAATCTTGGCAACTTGAAAATGGATGGACTTCAACTCCCAGAATTCCACAACCAGCCCATACTAGCTGGGGAATTCTGGGAGTTGAAGTCCACCCATCTTTAAGTCTGCCAAGGTTGAGAACCACTGGACTCGACTATAAGAAACGTATAAGAGAAAGCCTTAAATGGCTTTTTGTCATTTTAAAAGTGAGAGGATAAGTGGGCACAACTGGTTCTCTGAAGACAGTTAGTCAAAATACAAACATTCAGTTCAATTATTGTGACCTATTATTTTACTTTTGTCTGGAACAGCAGGAATAATAATGACTTATTCCAAAAAGGTTGATGTGAGAGCAAATATATTTTATATTATTTTGTATATTGAAAAGCAATCCATACATTTTCACTCACCCCATATCAACTCTTTTCTATCCAATTTACTCAGTCAGTTTTCCATTTGATCTAGTGCAGGGGTCCCCAACCTTTTGGACCTCAGGGACCACTAAATTCATAATTTTAAATCCTGCGGACCACTAATATGATCTGCCTAATGACTGGCTGGGTGGGCGTGGGTAGGTGGTCATGTGACTGGATGGGCGTGCTAACTTGATGTCACTCATGTCGAGGGGCGCCTCGCCAGCCTCTACTCGCCCCTCCCCTCCCAGCCACTCCTCGCCTGCCCACCCAGGCTCCTTAGGGCCTCAACAGGAAGCAGTTGTTGGAGCTAAGCAGCCACCACGAGAAAGAGGTGGCAAAACAGCTGGCTCAGTTCAAATTGGATCTGACCGAGAAGGAGGCTCAGCAGAAGCACCTCACTGAGGACTACGAGCATAGGCTTTCCAAGCAGAGGGAAGACCTGCGGGAGTGCAAGGCCAGGTGCCAGGGCCCCCACTGGAACGAGGCCCGCCGGCTCTTCGCCACCAGTGGCACTTCCCTCCAGCCTGCCCCCACAGCCCCACACCAGGAGGCTGAAGCAGATCCCAAGTCGGAATTTCTGCCCCGCACAAAAAGACCCCAAAGGGGGAGACTCTCTGCAGCAACACAAGCATTCATTGCACGTATCTGGCCCAGGGGCCGTAGTTTGAGGACCCCTGATTTAGTGCAATATAAAAAATGCAAATAATTTTTCTGCGGACCACCAAAATTTTCTCACGGACCACCAGTGGTCCACGGACCACCAGTTGGTGACCGCTGATCTAGCGTTCCTTGCAATGTGTTAGAGAATGCAGGTTATGAGTTGAATTTCTGAATGCACCGAGATACAGAAAAAGGGACAGCTTGTAATTCTATAATTATTTAGCCTAATCTCTGAGTAGTGGAAACATTGGGAGTGGGGAAGAGTGTTCAAATATTCCCACTTATTCTTCCCCCCCACTTCTCCCCCAAAAAAACGAAATTACATTTTCACTTTACAGAAAAAGCAGAGATTAAGCTAAATTTGGAATTAAGAGTCTGTCTTCCTGTCTCTTTTTTCTGTCTCTTAATGTATTCACAATTTAACCTATATCTTGATTTGCTGATTTTGCATATTTGCTCTCCTTCATTCCCACTGAATCCCAATTTGATGTCTTGATTTTGATTTAACACCAGCTGTAAATCCATCTATTCTGATTTAGCATTAGAAGCAGATTTGGCTACTATGACTTGCTCAAGAAATTATAATTTAACAATCCTGATTTAGCCACATGTGGGAACTCAGCACCACTTCTAAAGCTGTTCCAAAATTGTAGAAGCTGTTTTATGTCTGCAAAATCTTTCTTCCCTATAAAGCACGCCTGAATTCGGGACAGGACAACTCTTTTGGAATGGCGTGAACTCAAAATATGAAATGAACCTAGAGAGCTACAGACTGGCAGCACAAAGGAATATTCTCACAGCGTAAGAAATCATCAAGTCAAAACCTGTTTTTTTTTTTTAATCTTAGGCATATCTGTCTTGCTGTGGCATCACTGGATTGCCCCAACCATCTCTTCAATCCTCAAAATGCAAGAACGTCATTCCCAAAGTGTAGCAACTATAAGATCTCCTTGCGAAATTTTGAGTGCTCATCATTATTCAGAAGTAACTCCCACTGAGATAAATAGACTTTGCCCTAAGGGAAACAGTTATATACCTTAGCTACCTCTTATTTGGTGGTAGTGGTGGTGGTGGAGAATGCATGAAAAGATAATAATGAAAGCAGTATCTCTAAGCCAGGGCTTCTTAAGTCTCTGTGGATTTCAATTCCCAGAATTCCTCAGCCAGCCAGCCAGCCAAGATCCCAGAATTCTGGGAGTTGAAGTCTTTTAAGTTTAGAAAAAGTTCAGAGAAAGAGCAACTAAGATGATCAAAGGCCTGGAGACTAAACCATATGAAAATGGCTGCAGATTTTGGGTCTGGCTAGTTTAAAGAAAAGAAGAATTAGGGGTGACATGATAGCAGTATTTCAGTATTTGAGGGGCTGCCACAAAGGAGAGGGGGTCAAATTATTCTCCAAAGCACCAGAGGGCAGGACAAGAAATAATGGTTGGAAACTGATCAAAGAGAGAAGCAACTTGGAATTAAGGAGAAGCTTCCTAACAGTGAGGACAATGAACCAGTGGAACAGTTTGCCTTCAGAAATCATGGGTGCTCCATCACTGGAGGTTTTTAAGAAGAGACTGGACAGTCACTTGTCTGAGATTGTATAGGGTTTCCTGCTTAAGCAGGGGGCTGGACTAGAAGACCTCCAAGGTCCCTTCCAGCTCTATTCTAACAAGTTCTCTTAAAGTTGCCAAGGTTGAGAAACACTGCTATAAACAGACACAAATTCTTCTCTCCTTGTCACTGAGAATCTATGAGTGCATCCTTACATTAAAATTAGGGGGAAGACTCTTTGGGGTCTCAGTGCAAATATTTCTTAAACCAGTGTTTCTCAACCTTGACATATTTAAGATATGTGGGCTTCAACTCCCAGAATTCCCAAGCCAGCATGCCGACTGCAGAATTCTGGGGGTTGAAGTACACAATGGCTAGGGAATTCTGGGAGTTGAAGTCCACATCTTAAAGTTGCCAACGTTGTAGTAATAAACGCCTCACGCATTTATCCGAAGGGACATCTCACGTATTTATAGAACTCCCTGTTCACCTTGAACCCTTTCACTGAGTTTTTGGCTCACCATTTTACAGTTTTTCATATCTATACCTCTGTAAACAGCCATTTCAAAACATCGCTTAATTTATCAGATAGCACTAGCATGTTTTGAGAGACAAGCTATCAACAGTGATGGCTCTCTGAACTTTGCTCTGTTCCACGCCAGCTCTTTTGGCCAATTTCAGCTGTTAATTTAAGCTTTTCCACTTCCTTAATAACAGAGAAGAGGTTTGCTAGAGCAACCTCACATAAAAAGGAATTTTTAAGAGCCACCTCACACAGAAAGGAATTTTGAAGAGGCCAAATTGGAGAGCTGCTTAGGAGAGGCAGATATATAAATGAACATAAATAAACCTGAGGTACAATGCTTACCTTACCATTTTAACATTACCTGAAGGTGCATAATGAGATCTGTGCCAAAACACTCAGATTCCTATTGTGGGCCTTTCAAAAGGAGGGGAATAAAATCTAATCTGCAGCCATTGTCTATCTATGTCCTGTGTTGGATATACCCAGCTAGGCAACCATCCATGCAGGTTTCTGCAAAGCACTAGATTATTATTTTTTTTAAAGAAACACCCTTATCTGGAATTTGTACACTAAACTTCAAGTGGAGAAAATGTTTGAGGCAGGCATCCAGCTCAGCAATGAATGAGGGGAAAAAAAGGGGGGGGTTGCTGGCGGACTGATATTATATGATCTATTTATAGCATCCTGCGCTTGCTGGAACTGCCTTTTCAGGCCTGAATTGCCCATCCCGAGCAAGCTTTGGCGCGGGGGGGGTGATTTTAGCCTCCCCTCTCCAATCCAACCCCCTTCCCCCCCTCCCAATTCAAACCTGGAAGGAACAGCCTCCCTTTCCTCATCCGCGCATCGAATCAAACGATCGAGCCCCA
>QLTV01003425.1:579293-602071 GCA_003457575.1 Thermophis baileyi
CAATCCACAATCCCCCCCAACCTCCAGCTAGAAGAAGCCGCACCGTATTGTAACCCACCTGATCGACAAACACACACACACATATACACCCGCCCGGGCAGGAGCGCGCACCTGCGCGCAAAGGTCTCCGGAGCAACTTTTCTCCTTTCGGATCGCGCGCTCTCAGCGCGCCGGGCTCATTCTGCTTCTAAAGGGGTCGAGGCGCCCCCTCCTCACTTTCCAAACTGGAGCGGTGGGGAAGGGGGAAGCTTTGCTTTTGCAATCTCGCCTCCTCCTTGATGCTTCCTGGGGCTTCCAGCAGCAGCGCCAGCCAAAGCGAAGGGGAAAACCGCGGGAGCCCGTCCGGGGGAAATCTTTGGACCCGCCAAGCCCAGAGGGAAGGAGAGAACGAAAGAGAGAGAGAGAGAGAGAGAGAACGAAATGAAAGAAAGAGGGAGAAGCGGCCCAGCCCTCGACGCAGAGAGGGAGGCGCGAGGAGGAGAGGAAGACGAGCTCCCTCCTTGTTTGGCTTTTCTGGCCCGACCGGATTGGGAGAGGCGCCACCCGAAGAGGGGGAGGCTTTTGCGGGGGGGGGGAGGGAGGAGGGAGCCTCTGGATCTGGCCGGCCCAGGAACCGGAGCGATCGGGGATCTGGCAGGGCGGGCTGGGCGCGATCGCTCTAGCGCGGGTTTCGGGGATCGTACGTTTCCGATCCAGCGCAGGACGCCGGCAAGGTCGAAGAGGAAAGCCCGGGAGCGGGATCTCTGGCTTCGGAGAGGCAAAAGAGCCTTTCCCCAACTTGGGGGCTCTTCCAAGAGGCTTGCGGACTCTCCCCGTCGTTTGCTGCAGTTCCCAACCGGCAGCTGCGAGGGTTGAGAAGCGAGAGGCGGGGGCGCCTCGGGTGGAGGAAGGCGGAGGGAAGGAACAAGCCAGCGGGGATGAGCGGGGAGAGAGGCCTGAGGGCGGCGGGGAATCGTGTATGTGGGTTTGTGTGTATGTGTGGGTTTGTGAAGGCTGCGTTTGTGGATTGCGCCCTTTATGGAGATGCGCGGTGTGCTTCGGAGTAGCAAGAACCAGCATCGATCTTTTCCGCGCCTCTGCTTTCTCCCTGCCTCCTTAGCTGGGCTCTCCTTTCGAGGCTCCCTAGAAAAACATAAAAATAAAATCCTGACCCGGTCGAACTTTTCGAGAGTAGCAGGAAAAAGAGTTTGCTTAAACCACCACCACCACCCCTTCCAACCAAAGGGAGGGGGGGAATGGGGGGGGGGATCCGCAAGGAAGGGGAGTTTTTTTTCTTCTTCTCCTTTTTCTCCAAGGGTGGAAAACGAAAGTGCGTTGTTAAAATAGTTGGAATTGCATTTTTAGGCTCAAACCCCACCCCAAGGGGGTTGCCAGCGTTTCAAATCTAGAACTTGAAATCCAGAATAAACAGACACGTGTTAACTATTAATGATGGCTATCGGTTGCGTAGATTAATAATAAAAATGCAGAGAATTAGCAAGTAGGTCTTTTAAGGATTGCAAAAAAAAAAAAAAGATGAGGTTGGGAGGGGGGGGGAGGATAAAAAAAAAAAAGATTAGTTTCTGAGGGGGGGGGAGTTTTTTTCAAACTTGGGGACTTTAAGCTGGGTGGACTGCAACTCCCAGAATTCTCCAGCCAACTGGGGAATTCCGAGAGTTTGAAACCTTCAGTTTAAAATTGCCAAGTTGGGGGGGGGGGAAACAACTATGCTCTGAAAGACCCTATCCCTCACAGGGGCTGCATGAATGGCTCTCACATTGCAGGGAGACCTTTGAGGTTTACAAGTATCTCCAAACGCAAACAGGCAGGTATGGTAACCTGCTACCAGGCTGAGTATCAGGCTACCAGATCAGACTCCCAAGACTTTAAAATATCAGTAGGGATGAGAATCAAGTTACATTACCTTTCCCAAGGCCTGTCTGGAGCTCACCTACAGTCCCTTAAAGGGGAAAATCCTGAAAAATGAACTGGTTAGATTAAGGGGGGGGGTGTCAAACTCGAATTCATTGAGGGCTGCATCAGGGTTGTATTTCACTTTGGGGGGGGGTTCAAGGGGGCGTGGCCAGCTCGATGTCACTCGTGGGGGGAGGGGCACCTGTGGTGGCAAAGTGCTAAGGAAGGACTTCCCTCAGACCCTCTTTCACTATCATAATCTTCCTTCCTTCCTTCCTTCTCTTCTTTTTCCTTCCCTCTTCATTCTTTCTTCTTCCTTCCCCTTTCCTTCTTTTAATAGAATAGAATAGAATAGAATTCTTTATTGGCCAAGTGTGATTGGACACACAAGGAATTTGTCTTTGGTGCATATGCTCTCAGTGTACATAAAAAGACAAGATACGTAGAGTAGAATAGAATAGAATAGAATAGAATAGAATAGAATAGAATAGAATAGAATAGTATTCTTTCCTGGCCTAGTTTGATTGGACACACAAGGAATTTGTCTTTGGTGCATATGCTCTCAGTGTACATAAAAAGACAAGATACCTTTGTCAAGAATCATGAGGTACAACACTTAATGATTGTCATAGGGTGCAAATAAGCAATCAGGAATCCTTCCTTCTCTCTCGCCCCCCCTCCCTCCCAAGCTGTTTTCACTGACAGAGACACCATGGGCCAGTCCTGTACTGTTTCCAGGGCAGCCCCACGGGCCAGATCTAAACACCCTGCGGGCCGGATGCAGCCCGCGGGCCATGAGTTCGACGCCCCTGGATTAGGGCATCGAAAGAATGTACAGGTAGTCCTCAACTTACAACAGTTCATTTGGTGACCGTTCAAAGTTACAACGGCACTGAAAAAAAAGTGACTTATGACCATTTTCCACACTTACGACCTTGGTAGCAGCCCTGTGATCAAAATTCAGATGCTTGGCAACTGGTTCATACTTATGACCGTTGCAGTGTCCCAGGGTCATAGGATCCCATTTTGGGACCTTCTGACAAGCAAAATCAAAGGGGAAGCCAGATTCACTTAACAACCGGGTTACTAGTTTATCAACTGCAGTGATTCACTTAACAACTGTGGCAAGAAAGGTCGTAAATTTGGGGCAAAACCCACTTAACAAATGTCTCACTTAACAGAAATGTTGGTCGTAAGTCGAGGACTACCGGTAGTTGTCTCTACTGGTGATGGATGTGGATGTACTGTGGTTATTTTCTTCACCGGTAAGCTTTATTTCGGCTTGTGACGATTAATTGCATGATTATGTTTCTGCCAAGATGATCGAGGTGAGGCCACAACATGGATTTTATCCTCACCTGTGATGGCAGGAAGTGATTTTATTCTCAATGATGATCATTGTTAAAAGATTTTTCCCCGCTCTTAAACGGAGGGGGGGGTTTGGAAAATACTTCATTAACAACTAAGACTTGTTTTCCTTAAGTCTGTCCCTCCTTTAAGCTTACAAATATCCAAGGGAGCTGGCAGCTAACATAGCAAGGCACCGTCCTAAGGACTTGCAAATTCCCAGTTTGTTCACTCTTCACTGCAAACTTTCAACTAAGCAGAAGCGCAAAGAGCGACGGCTGCATGTCAGATTAAGAGATTTTAGAGCTGTTTTTAACTTAAAGCACCGAGAGAACTTGCAGGCGACTACAAACCTGGGTCTGCATTACAGGTAGTTGACTTACGACGGTTCATTTAGTGACCGTTGTAAGGACTGAAAAACATGACTTATGGCAGTTTTTTTGGCTATGACCTTTGCGGCATCCCCATGGTCATGGGATCAAAATTCAGATCCCATTTAGCATTTAAGACTTATATTTATTATTTTATTAAATTTCTATGCCGCCCAACTCCCGAGGGACTCTGGGTGGCTTACAACAGAAATAAATAAAACATTGAAAAACATCATAAAAACATTTAAAAAACCATTTAAAAACCCATGCACACCATTCATGGCCGGATCTCGCAGGATTACAACAGCGAGATCAACGGCCCCAGGCCTGCCGGAAAAGCCAGGTCTTCACCGCTTTATGGAAGGCCAATAGGGTGGGGGCAGTCCGTAAAACATTTCAAAACCTTATAAAAACATTTAAAAAACAATTAAAAAACCCATGCACACCATTCATGGCCGTATCTCGCAGGATTACAACAGTGAGATCAGCGGCCCCAAGCCTGCTGGAAAAGCCAGGTCTTCACCGCTTTCCGGAAGGCCAATAGGGTGGGGGCAGTCCGGATCTCAGGAGGTAACTGGTTCCAGAGGGCCAGGGCAGCCACAGAGAAGGTCCTCCCCCGCAGGCCCGCCAGCCGGCACCGTTTAGCTGACGGGACCTGGAGGAGCCCAACCCTGTGGGATCTTACCGGTTGCTGGGAGCTATGTGGCAGAAGGCGGTCTCGAAGATAACCTGGTCCTGAGCTATGTAGGGCTTTAAAGGTAATAACCAACACCTCTCTAAGCGGTTTACAGTCAGTCTGTTGCCGCCCCCCCCCCCAACAATCTGTGTTGTCCTCATTTTACTGACCTCGGAAGGATGGAAAGCTGAGTCAACCTTGAGCCGGTCAGGATTGAACTCCCGGCAGTGGGCAGTGTTATCCTGCAATATGCAATATATAATATCTAACCCACCGCGCCACCACGGCTCTTTTGGCAACTGGCCGTTGCCGTGTCCCAGGGTCATGGGATCACTTTTTGCGATCTTCTGACAAGCAAAGTCAATGGGGAAGCCAGATTCACTTAACAACCAGGTTATTAACTTATCAACCAGTGATTCACTTAACAACTGTGGCAAGAAAGAAAGGTGGTAAAATGAGGCCAAACTTTACATTTGACAGAAATTTTGGGCTCGGCTGTGGTCATAAGTGGAGGACTACCAGTCACTGAGCTGCCGCACAGGCACAAAATACAGGGAGGACACACAGCTGTTGCTATCCCAGCAGCTGCTCTCTTTTGCAAATAGTGTCTTGTTAATCTGTACGCAAGAGGGAACTCTCAACAAAAGGTAGTTCTTTGTATGTGGCAGACAAGTTTCAACTGGGAGAGGATCAAGGAGCACCTTTATTAGGAAGTTGTGTTCTCACCAGACACAAACCCTGGAAAGATTGTAGAGGAGTGCCAAATGAAACTGGTCATCTCACACATTCCATTAAACTAGGCCTCTCTACAGGGAGTTGATTTATGACTGCTTGCTCAGCAAGAGTTCAAAATTACCACCACCTACCTTGGGGCTACTTATGACCCAGTTTTGTTCTCCCCTCATGGTCACATGACCAGATTTCAGGCACTCTGCAACATGGTCATTTATAATTTCTAGTGTCCTAGTGTCACATGATCATGTTTCACAAATGTTTTATTGAACACTCGCACTTCCAGGTTTTGGCAATTACGTTGCATAGCCATCGGTTTGCTTAATGATCAGTGTTCATTTAATAACCATCTTCATTTAACAAACCGGGATGATTTGCTTAATGACTGCCGCAAATACAACTGTGGTAAGCAGGCTCCATTAAAGTCATAAGTCAAGGACTACTTGTACATGGCCCAGATGAATCAATCATAGCTGTTATTAACCAAGTATTCACCACTACAAGGCCAGTTGTAATCACTCAGGCCTTAGCGTACAAGTGACACTCCAACTTTGAACTTAGTCCTCTTACTACTGGTTTTACATCCACCTAAATAAATACTTCACAGGTATCTGAAGAACATCCAGATTCAGTTTTGTTCCATATAGCATCAACCCTGTGAACTCCCAAGTTTCCTCTTTCCACTATGTATTCAAAATGGAAGTGATTTAATATATATGTATGTACTAATGTATATATATGGGTGCAGGTATATTTTTATGTATGTATATAGTACGTGTGTGTGTTATGTATGACAGTAGATATATACTGTCTCTTGAGAGCAGGCAACAGAATTTCATTTTTAATGTGGGCCAGTGTGCTCACAGTACAAAAAAAAATGACCAAGTTATGTTAGGTACAATGGAACCATAATCCTAAAAAATTAAAACAACAGCAAAATGTTTATTCACAAGACTAGTTTAATCAGTCACCCTTAAGAGCTGGGCTCCTTTATTACCAAAAATAATAATAAGAGGGTCTCAAAGGGAGGGAAGAGTGAGAGAAAGAGAGAGAGAGAGAACAAGCCACAGCTAAAACATGACTAACTTTCACTATTAGTTTACCCGCCAGAAGATACCAGCAGGGATGGAAGTAATGTTAACATGCAGACAAAGTTGAAAGCCATGAGGAATACACAGGGAAGGAGGGAATAAAAAAATTAAAAGTGGATTTTAAAATGGCATGAGAGAGCGTTATAAAAGGAAGCTTGTTTTCTTAAGTTTCTCCCATTCAAGGAAGTCACCCCATTTAAAACAAAACACAATTTTTGAATGCCACGAATTCACAAGGGCAACCCCCCACCTCAGCTCCCTCCCCCTTCCTGTCAGAGCAGTGGGGGAGATGACCACGTGCTGACTGGAGAACAGAGTGAAGCAATGCAACAATGTGGAATTCCCACCCCCCAAAAAAACTTGCTGGTAGGCAGGCAGTGAACATCCGTCCGAAAGTCAAGTCTCTTTTTGTATTTAAAGCATCAACAGGAGGTTGCTCCTTTCGTCTTGGGTGCTGGTCGAGCAATGAGGCTTCCAACCCCAAAGAGCTCTCTCTCTCTCAATGAGCAATGGAGGTTTGCTGTGATCGGCCTCGTAGCTAAGTGACAGAAGCTCTTCTGTCCCTGCCACAGGACTGGGGGTGGGTTTGTATTCCAGACAGTCAAGTCACTTCTTTCTCCATCAGGTGAAATTAAATGTGAAGTTTCAGGAAAGTGGCAGAGGTCAGGAATTAAAACCAAGGTCAACATGGAGAGGCGAGCCCCCCCCCCTTTTATCGGGTCTGTTCAACTGAAAAAAAGAGAGAAGGCGTCAGGCAAGAACAGGGCAAGTGAACGGCTGCTGACTAAATGAAAAGGGCCCATCGTTATATCGAAGCAAATCGAACTTTCCTACGCTCACTCATTTCGCAACGTCTTCCCCTTAAGATACCTCAACTTCTCTATGTTCACTTAAAACCCAATGCTGTTCTGTTCCCCCAGCTTATAAAGTGGATAAAAACCATAAAAAGAATAACTATGGTCCTCCGAAATAATAATTTGGTTTATTTCATTCATTCATTCATTTATTAAATTTAAATGTCACCCATCTATCAAGCAACCCTGGGAGGCATAATATAAAACAGGGGTGTCAAACTCAAGGCCTGCGGGGCTGCCCTGGAAACAGTGAAGGACCGGCCCGCGGTGGCTCTGCCAGTGAAAACTGAGCTCGGGAGGGCCTCGCGCAACCCTCCCGAGCTCCATTTTCGCCGGCAGAGTGCTCAGGCCGCCACAGGCTCCCCCAACACAAGTGACGTCAAGCTGGCCATGTCCCCCCCCCGCCATCCCGAGGTCAAACACAACCCTGATGCTGCCCTCAATGAAATTGAGTTTGACACCCCTGATATAAAACATTCAAATGATAAATATTAAGATTAAAATGAACAAAAATCAGCTAAGGAAGAACCAATACACAAAGGGGGGCTTCTTTAATCCACCATATTAAATCACTAGAATGTAAGTAAGCCTTACAATTAAACCAAGGTCTGAAGAGACTACAGGTGGTGCTGGGCTTACAAGTTTGTTTAGTGACCATTCAAAGTTACAACAGTACTGAAAAAAGGGACGTATGATCATTCCCCTAACTTGTGACTGTTGAAGCATCCCCATGGTCACATGATCAAAATTCAGATGCTTGGCAACTGACTCATATTTATGACGGTTGCAGTCTCTCAAGGTATTGTGATCAGCTTCTGCAACCTTCTGACAAGTAAAGTCAATGGGGAAGCCGGATTCCCTTAACAAACCGGGTTACTAACTTATCAACTGCAGTGATTCACTTAACAATATAAAACACACTCACTGTAGGAGGAGATATCGATTTCGTCAGGCAGTTCACTGATGTTCACTTCGAAGCGATCCTGCACTTCATTTAGGATCTTGGCATCGTTCTCATCCGACACGAAAGTGATCGCCAGGCCTTTTGTGCCAAAGCGACCAGCACGAGCCACCTAGAATCCAGAAATGAGAAGACGGGAATGAATTTTTTTCCCCCACAGGAGCCCCACCAAATAGGATTCAAACCCAGCTGAAGGTTCGGTTCAGGATTAAAAACAAAAGCGGTTTCAACCAAGGGCACTTACTCAGGAGCTTGAAAAGAGACATCAGAAAAAAGTCAGAGACTCTAGTCTGAGCAACTCATCATTGCAACTACACCTTGGACTTTCGTACCCATCCCCAATTTGGGCACCCAAACCTAGGAAATTTAGGAGGTTGCTATTTTGGACAGCTCAGCTTACCCGGTGCAAATAAGTGTCCGAATCCTCTGGCATATCGTAGTTGAAAGCGATGTTGACCCGCTCGATATCCATGCCACGACCAAACAGATTGGTGGCTACCAAGATACGACGCTGGAAATCCTTGAACTGCTGGTACCGTGACAATCTGTGAGACAGGAAATACATGGTAGTGGTTCTTCACTATGGAACTCCACCCATAGTTCTGAGGCATTAAATTATTTAATTTTAATTTTCAAATTATTTTGAACGCCATGCTGGGAGACATTCCAAAGCCTACCCTGAAAAGGTGGAACCAGGAGCCCAATTTAAGATTCGTCAGATCTTTTATAAGGTGAAATGTTATATCTAACCTCCACAAAAAAACCTATTGGCCTCCTAAGCTTCTCCCAACTAAAAAGTTAAAACAGAGGACTCTTTTTGGCCCATTCAGATTGTCCGTGGGCTATAAAGTGATGTTGGTGATCCCTCATCCATAGGTTACACTTTTTGAACCTTTGCTTCATAAGCTGTTCAATTCCCATTACTGTGATCTAACCCACCAACACTTTTCTTCTTTCTACACATATTATACACATTAAAAATCGCAGGGTGTATAAAAGTCATTGATTTGAAAATGGAATATCTCAAATCTCCTCTGGAAAGGTTCAGTATTTATGAATGTTCTGGAGGTGATCTGAAATTTCCCAGATATGGCATTCCACCCAAAACTCCCGTTTCAGGAGCAGGCTACCTGTGGAACACAGGAATCTGCTTCTGGTTCAGAGAATCTATTTCTGGAAACCACCAAACTGATCCCCAAAGCAGAAAATGCAACATTCCAGACTTCTGAAAAATGTGGGTTCCAAACCCCTAATATTCAGGATCTAACACTGCTCATCTTGATGTGCATGTGAAAAGCAATTTATGCTAAAAGCGCAACCTTTTTTTTTTTTTTTTGGTACGTTTCAAATGAGAAACAGGCTTTTTCTCCCCAGGATACCTATTTCTTTCTCTAGTGCCTTCTCGTACAAATCCAAGTTTTTGGCCAAGAGAATTTACAACAGCTTCCGCAGGGGCCATTGCTCAGGGCTTAAAAGCATCACCACTGAACTAGTCAGAGACTCTAGTCTGAGCAAATTCATCACAGCAAAAGGACCCTTGCAGGCAGCTGAACCCAGAACCCCTTCCCGCCACAGCCTCACCTCTCTTCCTGGGGCATGCCCCTATGGATGGCAATGGCTGGGAAGTTCTGCTCCACCAAGAGCTGAGCCAGGGCTATGCAACGCTGCACAGACTTCACGAAGATGACCACCTAGGGCAAAGGAAGAGGAAAAGTCAATCCCACCAAGTTCATAAGGAACACCAGTGAGCCTTCTTTTAAGTTAGGTTTTGTGGAAGCCCCCTCGGACAACTCCGGAGTCTGTCAAAAAGTGGCAGTTAGCTTTTATTCTTCAGAGCAACGTAAGCAAAACTCCTGTCTGGCAAGGCTACTTTTTTGACCAAAATTTAGATAAGACAGTCGTAGCAGAAGCAGCCAGCTCCCAGCATTCAATTAAGATCCTCAAACTGTCTTTAAAGATGAACAGAAACTGTGTTTTCCTGAAAATAAGACCGGGTCTTTTCTTTTGGGCACCAAAAGAAGCACTAGGGCTTATTTTCGGGGGGGGGGTCCTTATTTTTTCCATGTACGGGAAGCCCATACTTGCGGCGGGGCAGGAGGCTGCATGGTGCACCAGCACTGCTGCCCTGAGGTGGGGGGGGTGTGTGGAGCTGCCCCACGCGCCCTGCACCCGCTTACCTCAAGGCCCCCGCAGCCAGGCCATCCATGCCCCGACACCTGCCTTGCCTCGCAGCCGCAGCACCAAAACACCACTCGACCTCCCACTCCGTTGCAGCCGTGAACAAGCAGAAGTGGGCCGGTGGCCACGTGGGCTCCTGCTGCACATGGCTTCTGGTGCTGCTGCCGCCGCAAGGCAGGTGTCAGGGCGTGGATGGCCTGGCTGCTGGGGCCCTGAGGTAAGCCAGTGCATGGCAGGTGGGGCAGCTCCACCACCACCCCACCTCACGGCAACACAAGCAACCAGATGGAATGGGCGGCCGGCTGTGCAGATTCTTAAGTGGGGCTTATTTTGGGGGGGGGGGGGTTAGGGCTTATATTAGGCACATGCGTAACAAAAAAACATGCCAGGGCTTATTTTCGGGGAAACAGGGTAGTTCTGGGCTTATGATCTCAACCAGAGCAGAATTTTCCTTGCTCAGCAGATGGCTGTTAAGTGAATCAAGCTTGCTTTTGTGAGTTTTGCCGTAGTTAAAGCAAATCACTGCAGTTGTTAAGTGAATCATGCCATTGTTAAGGTAATCTGGTTTACCTAACTAACTTTGCTTGTTGGAAGCAAATGGATCACATGATCTAGGGACACTGCAATACAGGTAGTCCTTGACGTTCGACCACAATTAAGCCAAAACTTTCAGTTTCTAAGTGAAACATTTGTTAAGTGAATTTCACCTCATTTTATGACCTCCCTTGCAACAGTTGTTAGTAACGTGATTGTTAGGTGAATCTGGCTTTCCCATTGACTTTGCTTACCAGGTCGTCGCAAAAGCTGATCACATGACCCCGGGATACGGCAACTGTCGTGAGTCACGTTGCCAAGAGTGCAAACTTTGAGCAAGCGACCATGGAAATGCCACAATGGTCACCAAGTGTGCAAAATGGTCATGTGTCATTTCCCCCCCCCCAGTGCCGTTGTAACTTTGAACAGTCACTAAACGAACTGTTGTTAAGTCAAGGACTACCTGTACATGCTGGTTGCCAAGTGCCTGAGTTTTGATCACGTGACCATGGGGATACTGCAATGGTTGTAAGCCTGAGGACCAGTTGCCACATTTTTTTCCAGGGCCGTTATAGCTTCAAATGCTTGCTAAAGAAGTGGTTATAAGTCGAACGGCTACCTGTACTGGGTTTCGCCAGGTCCGGGCCCTCCTGCATCCACCACTCCCCCCCTCCCCCCCGGCCCCCAAGACAGGCTCTATTTCCAGAAAGCACCTGGTTGAACTCCAGCACATCGAGCAGGTCAAACAGCTTGCGGTTCTTCTCGTTGTCTTTCAGTTTGACATAGTACTGCTGCAGACCGTGCAGCGTCAGCTTGGTCTCGTCATCCACGAAGATCTCCATAGGCTGAGAAGCAAATCCAGGGCCAGTTAGACCAAGGTAAGACTGACCTGGGCTTGGAGGGGAGAGGGGGAGGAGGACAAGAAGCACAGGTGTGCACAGGAGCCACTTTCTCTACCACACAGGTCCTGTTCCTTAGGACAGGTCCAGAAAACCAAGGCTGGCTAACTCCGACAAGAGCACTAAAAACAAAACCCCCCACATGCGCCTAAGCGGTGCACACTGGGAAGCAGCGTTCTCCCTTCTCAGCCAAGGATTTATCCTGCAAAAACATTCTGTGAACGAGGGCCAACATCACCTTTTAAAAATATATCTGTTACAAGACATTAATATTGTTGCCTTAAAAGAATTTTTGAGTCACATCAGGACTCTATATAGTCTTCAAATAATCCCCTTTTCAAATAGGGGATTCAAAGCTTCAATAATCCCCTTTTCACTGCCTGAAGTTACAAAAAACAAGACAAAACATGGAGAACACCCACTTGTAGGGAAAAAGGGGGTTTACTCAAATACTCCAGCTACCTTAACTACCACTGGTCACTTCTCCAAGACATTTCACATTTAACCATGCAGAGGGTTGCATCTTAACCTGCTTGGCCTAAAGGGGTAATAAGATCTGGGCAACAAAAGAAAAGGAGCTGCCATTCTTTTCCTTCCATATAAGAGAAGACATCATTTTTGATCTGCTCGTATCAGACCAGTAAATCGCCTGATTTTGAACTCAAAGGCCCCTGGCCAACTCATTCCAGGCTTAATTAACATTCTTATTAACGCACTCTAAAAGCAGGGGTGGGGAACGATGGCCCTTTTATGACTTGTGGACTTCAACTCCCAGAATTCCCGAGCAAGCGGGAATTCTGGGAGTCGAAGTCCGCAAGTCATAAAAGGGCCACCGTTCCCCACCCCTGCTCTAAAGAGTTAACTTTTCTGCCCCATAATTTAGGGGCTCCTCTAGGGAAAATGCCCAGATTATTGCCCTCCCCACTGCGAAAGCTCTGAAATAAATCCCTTTCCCACATGGCACAGGGGGGGAGGGGGGAGGAGAAAAGAGGGTTACAGAAAATAACGCTTTTTTGCCCGTTCCAAAAAAAGGATAAAACTTCTCCTCCGGGTCACCAGGCGTCCGCTCCACTGGGCTGCCTCCGATTGTTCGGATCCCTCGGGGAGTCTTTCGCCGCAGGTCTCCAGAATGCGTGGGCAGGGAGGGGCGGGGCAAGGAAGGGCAGGATCAGGAACACACAGGCCGCGGTTGTGTCTTGTGCGTAATGTGTGTATCAGGTTAACGCGGGGCAGCGAGGGGGCGGGGTGGGTGGGGAATAAAAAAAAAGGCTACCACTTGCCTGGGTGTGTGTGGGCCAGGATCTTCTGAACGTGGGTGCGTGTGTGGGCCAGGATCTTCTGTGCACGGTGCTGACACAAGCAGGCAAATTCCACGCAGAGGGAGGGAACTGGGGCAGCAAGGGAGCGCTGCCCATGTTGCGCCGCTTGCCAGGTGGGAAAAGCATAAAGAGGATCCCTTCTGGGACGGATCCGCCCTGAGTAAAATGTAGATGATCTCTAAGCTAAGTGTGCCAGAGGGGCAAAAATCAAGATCATAGCTGAAGTGCTGTTCTGACCCTATTGGGAGAGGTGCTGTCGCTCGTGTGTGCAAAGGAGGCTCTTAGCGTCACCCGAATGATCTTCCGGAAAGTTATGTCTCCTACAGATGCCTTAGCAGAACTGGCTAGGTGAGGGGCAGCAAGGGTGCAGCCCAATGAGCTGTAAAGAGTGGTAATGTTCTCCGCGCCGGCCCCCTTCTCCTTCCCTGGATGGGGGGAGGGAGGGAGAGAGGTAGGCTGACCGGCCAGGTGGGTAAAGAAGGTAGAAGGGTTTTAATTACGTCTTGCATGAATTTGCGGCACACGGGGCGGATTTCCTTGCCGAGAGTAGCACTGAACATCATGACCTGCTTTTCATGCAGGGTCATGCGGAAGATCTCCTGGACATCTCGACGCATATCTGGGAGGAAAAAAGGGCCAACAGGTTGACAATAGCTACTTGGGTTAAACATACACACACACTCACACCTCAAAGCCTTGAAAAAAAAGAGCCCTGGGGGCGCAGTGGTTAGAATGCAGGCTAACTCTGCCCATCGCCAGCAGTTCGATCCTGACAGGCTCAAGGTTGACTCAGCCTTCCATCCTTCCGAGCTAGGTAAAAATGAGGACCCAGATTGTTGGGGGGCAATATGCTATGTAAAACCAGTTAGAAAGGGCTGTAAAGCCCTGTGAAGCGGTATATAAGTCTAAGTGCTATTGTGAATCGTGGTGCCGCGGTGGTTCGAATGCAGTATTGCAGGCTAATTCTGCCCACTGCCAGCAGTTCGATCCCGATTGGCTCAAGGTTGACTCAGCCTTTCATCCTTCCAAGGTCAGTAAAATGAGGACCCAGATTGTTGGGGGCAATTAGGCTGACATTTGTAAACTGCTCAGAGAGTGAAAGCGCTATGGAGCGGTATATAAGTCGAAGTGCTATTGCTATTATTAATGGATATATCTTATGATGTTGCTATAAAGCACTATGGAGCGGTATGAGTCTAAATGCTATTGCGTTTAAAATATATATTTTTAAATTTTATCTTCTCTACAGATCATATCGAGAGTCACATAACTGCCTCAATTTTAAAACAGAGACAGCCAAAGTCAGAAAATACCCCTAAGTAAGCTAACAATGGCCTGAAAAGAAGGGAAAATCTTCCTATTCTTCCTTGCCTTCATAGAAACTCAGTCTACAAAGGACACAATGTAGATTTCCGGCCGCTCTAAAGCCCTGTCTTTTCTTTCTATTCCACAATACCCTCAACACTCACCAAGCTGCTCAAGCATTTTGTCACATTCGTCCAGGATGAAATGCTTGATATGTTTGAGGTTAAGGCTCTTGTTGCGGGCCAAAGCCAGGATGCGGCCCGGGGTCCCCACCACAATGTGGGGGCAGTTCTTCTTCAGAACCTCTTCATCCTTCTTGATGGACAGGCCCCCAAAGAACACTGCCACCTATGGGAGGGAAGAATGAAAGAATATTGTCTGGCACGGTTGCTAGATTCCGCTTAATCAACCATCTGAGTATTCAGGGGTGGTAAGCAGCAGAATATTAAGCCAAATCTGACACGGCCCTAGAAAACTTTTCAATCCTTTCCTGTTTTTATATGTCTGTTCCAAGCCAAGAAAGATGTTAAGTCTTTCCCCAGTGCCTAGAGCAGTGGTTCTCAACCTTTTCTTTACCACAGACCCCCTTTAAATGAATTTTGTGGCCACGGACAGCCAAGACTTAACTCAAATTTAAATCATAACATTTCTTCAAGCCTTCGCAGATCCCCTGTGACAACACTGCAGCCCCCCCAGGGGGTCCACGGACCATAGGTTGAGAACCACTGGCCCAGAGGACAGATGAGATGGAACAGACAAGAAGATGGATCATAGCAAGATGGAGGTGCAGTTTTGTTTAGTATCCATCAGCTTCCAGAATGCCTCTTTTAGCTCTGGGCAGGCTAATACTACCCCTGGAACAAGCAGGTTAACAACTTTGGGTCCTTCAGGATTCATGTCCTCTGGTGGAACAGCAAATTGGATAGTTGTGCTATCCAATGCAGCCTTTTCTAGACTGGGTGACTATGGTATCAGTAATGTGTCCTTAACTTGAACTTGGATATCGCAATCTGTTTTGCTGAGGGCTGCTCTCGAAGTCAATTCAGAAGCTACGACTGTTGAGTGCAGCTGCTCCCTTGCTGTAGTCAACACTGTACAGAACAACAACACTGGTTTTGCAGAAACTGCACCGACCAAGCTTCAGGCACTATCACCCGTTAAGTTCTTTTTATGGTTCATATCTTTTTTTTTTAATTTATCAAATTTCTATGCCACCCATCTCACCAAGGCAACTCTGTTACCTTCTAACCCAGGTACGTTCTGCCCTCCCACTCAATGATGGCAGACAGAAGCAGCTCAAAGTCCCTGGTCTGTGAGAAATTAAAGGGGAAGGTGCTTCAAAATAAGCCTTTTTAAGAGCAGCCCGATGTTAACCCTCCCTCCTGAGGTTAGAATGGCTCTTTCCCTGTTATATTTTTGAAAAGCAGTTAAGGACACATCGCTGTATGTGTTTTTTTATTTACTGAGCATATAGTAATATCGTTCATGCCACATGGCTTTTGTGAGCTGCCTAGGATCACATGAGTTGGCATATAAATATAAGCAAAGAAATAATTCTCTAAGCATTATTCTGTTCACTCCCATGATGGTAAACAAGAGCAGAATCTTAACGATTCAGAACAGGAACAACTTCCTGACTCTCACCTTGACACTGGGCATGTACTTGGAGAACCGTTCGTATTCTTTACTAATCTGGAAGGCCAGTTCACGCGTGTGACACATCACCAGCACAGAAACCTGCGAAAGAGGGCAAAAATAATTTGTAATTTCTCCCGTCACCCTTGCTTATTCTTAGACCACCTGTGTGATCAGGCTTCAAACTTCTGTGCCCATCTATTATCTGCGGGGCTGGGGCGAAAGTGTCTGGATTTCATTGACATACCTGTCCTGTTATTGGTTCCAACTGTTGAAGTGTAGCGAGAACGAAGACAGCAGTCTTGCCCATGCCAGACTTGGCCTGGCACAGGACATCCATGCCCAAGATTGCCTGTGGGATACACTCGTGTTGCACTGCATTGAGAATAAGGGCAGAATTAACACCTGGTGCCACTGAGATCACAGAAGCCCAAGTTCTCCACAGAACAAGTCACCTCAACTCACCTTCTGAAGGGTGCTCAAAGCCACAATCAACAATGGCACGCAAGAGTTCTGGTTTTAATAGGAAATCACGGAAGCCAGAACTGTGGATGGAGACATAGGATCCCTTGACGTCTTTCTTAGATGGGACATCCACCCCTTCTCCAGCTGCTTGGTTTTCCACCTCATCATCTTCATAATCCAGCAGCTCATTGTCAACATCATTCTCGGTCATGGCGATGCCTCCCTCTCTAAAAACTGAGATAAAGGCTTAAGTGAGCCAAAGTGTTTTAGAAAGGAAATTCCCAACATTATCAATATACTGCAGAGCACAAATAAACAAAGCATTACAAGCCACGGTGACCTCTAACCCTTTCAAGAGAGCATGAAAATATTGCCAAGAATATTGTATCTATTTCAGACAATTCAGATAAAACTGGAAAAAGAAATATTTTGAGGAACTTAATAAAATAATTCATAAGTACATTTGGCAAGGGGAAAAAGCAAGAATTGGTTTGAAAATGATGCAAGATATAAGGAGTAGAGGCGGCTTTGGACTACCAAACTGGGAATTGTATTATCAGGCCGCAGTACTAGCATGGATGCAAGAGTGGATTGTACTGAGGAACGTAAGGTTATTGACCTTAGAAGGACATGACTTACAATTGGGATGGCATGCATTTTTTTAAAAAAATAATTTATTAATATGGGAACTATTGTTAGATACAAAGATATTTTGAATGAGGAAGGGGGACTTAAAATGAAATAAGAAATGAGTAAGCAAGGGATTGATACAACGTGGTATTCATATGTGCAGATACAGACTAGATATGAGAAAGATGTTAAAATGCAGGGCTTTTACAAAGAATTAACGGAGCTAGATAAAATCTTAACAGGAACAGAAGAAAAGTTAATAAAGAAATTGTACAATTATTTACTGGGTATAAAATTGGAAGAGGAACAAGTAAAAGAGACAATGATAGTATGGGCGAAAAACTTTGGCCATACAATAGAATTAGATAAATGGCAGAAATTGTAGGATAGGAAATACAAATTAACGATGTCAACTGCATATAAAGAGAATTTGTATAAGATGTTTTACAGATGGCATTTAACACCGGCGAGGTTGGCAAAAATGTTTAAGAACAAATCAGCTAAATGTTGGAAATGCCACCAAATACCTGGATCTTACTATCATATGTGGTGGACATGTGGAGAAGCAAAAAAGTATTGGACAAAAATTAAGACATGGTTGGAAGAGATGATACGACGACGTATTGAATTGAAACCAGAAATATTTCTGCTAGGAATTTTACCTGAAATTTATAAAAAGGAGAATGTATATTTGAGTATTCATGTATTAACTGCAGCTAGAATTGTATTTGCACAACATTGGAAAAGTGGAGAGATCCCTATTGATGAAAAAGTGATAAGGAAAATATTAGAATGTGCAGAAATGAACAGACTAACATTAGCAATTAAGGAGAAAGAACAAACTGAATATTATGTGATATGGGAGGTATTTTACCAATGGACGGAGAATAAAAAAGGAGTCTGGAAATGAAGATTAAAGAGAAAGTAAAAAAATATATTAAGATAAAGATGTAAATTGTTAGTAGATACATAATGAGAATATGGATGTTCAATGTTAAAATGTACCCTGTTTCCCCCAAAATAAGACATCCCCTGATAATAAGCCCAATCGGGCTTTTGAGTGCATGGCAATAAGGCCAAGCGCTTATTTCAGGGTTCAAAAAAATATAAGACAGGGTCTTATTTTCGGGGAAATACGGTATTATTATCATAAGATATTAAGAAGAAAATGGAGAGCTTTATAATGTTTAAATGTATAATATACTATAATATTAAGCTTAGCGAAGCAATGTTATGTGAATGCGAATGAGGTGGAAAATGGTGAATGATGTTGCACAGAGAGATGTTTGTAACCAGAAAAATAAAAATAAAAAACTTTTTATAATAAAAAAAAGAGAGCAGTCATGTTGTAGCACCATACCATGAGGCATCTGCAAGACTAAGACATCTACATTCATAACTTAGCCCAAGGCCCTTTCTGTTGCATGGTATTATAACTCTACTCAAGTTATTATGGCACAAGATTAGCCCGCCATCTTCGTGCCACCGTCACTTGCAGGAGTGAAATGCTTCCGGTTCAGCCGTGCCTGCAGGTCGCCGGACAGCCGATAGCGACAGAAGCGGGAGACTTCGCCCACCCGCCGCCATTTGGGTTCTTTTACCCTCTGCACATGCACAGAACGCTTTGCGCATGCGCAGAGGGTAAAAGAACGCAAATGGCGGCGTCCGGGCGAAGTCTCCCGCTTCCGTCGCTATCAGCTGTCCGGCAACCCACAGGCAAGCCCGAACCGGGAGCATTTCACCCATGGTGCCACGCCTCCTTTGTCACCTCATCCCGTGCGGGGAGGGAGCGGGAGTCGCAGCGGCGGGGTCACAGCGGCGGCGGGGGGGGGTCGCGCCATTAGAAAGGTTGAGAACCACTGGCATAGAGCTTTGTTAACTCATTCCTGCAAATAAATAATTTTGGTGATTTCAGCAAATGATGCCATCTTCGCATTATCAGAATCTCTTAAAAAGCCAGGTGAGATACAGAGGAAAGTATCTGAGGACATAGTAGTCCACCTCAGGAATCCCCCCCAAATATTATCCTTGGTTGCAGGAAGCTATATTGTGGCTTACCATTATGTGCAAATGTGATATGCCCATCATCTCACTAAGTAGAAAAAAAACTCTAGTAGAATTTAATTCATTCTTTATAAATTCTCTGGAAAATTCTTCTGGTAAATAATGGTTTATTTTAAGTTAAAGTATCCTGAAGACTTATCAGAATATATATATTCTAGCTAATTAAATAGGACAAATGCAAGCTCTTACCCTAAATTGAATTTATGCAAGCAAGGATTCAATTATTACTTGCTTTTGCTATTTTGCTATTAATAATTTCCCAAAAAATTAAGTAAAGAGTAGTTGTAAGCTGGAAACCTAGATCTGGGCTGCAAAAATCCAGACAGCCACCAAAGGGAAGTGAACTCCAGTTTAATTTTACTGCCATCCAGTGACTACCTGATTTTGCAGAGAAGATCTGATAGTCAGAATGAAATCAATATACAACGCTACAGATTATCAATCATCCATTGTTATTATACCAAATGACTGTGCTGGCATAAGTACTACTATTGTACACCGATTTACAACCATTCATTTAGCAATTGTCCAAAGTTACAATGACACTGACAAAAAATGACTTATGATCTGTCCTCACACTTATGACTGTCACAGTATCCCGGTGTCACATGATCAAAATCTGGGCACTTGGCAAATAGTATGTATTTAAGATGGTTGCAGCTTCCTAGGGTCATGTGATCAATCGCCAACTGCACTCTTTCAGCTGGCTTCCAACAAGCTAAATCACAGGGGGAAGCCAGATTCACTTAACAACATGATCCACTTAAATGCAGTTGTTTGCTTAACAATAACCAACTTATTTGCTTAACAACAACCATGGCAAAAAGATCGTAAAACTGGGCATAACTCACTTAACATCCAACTCACTCAATAATCACCTTGCTCAGCAATGGAAATTCTGGTCTTAATTATAGTTATAAGTCAAGGATTGCCTGCATGTCCCTTTTGTAGGAAACATCAAAGTGTTGTAATGCATATGAAAGTGTAAACTCTATGCACGTAGGATTTAAGTAATAATCTTATGCCTTAAAACAGGGATAACCAATAAGCAACCCCTGCAAGTCTAAGTACTGCTGAACTCCCAATAGTTGCAAAAAGCATGACAAAGATGTCGTAAGTACTGTACTGCAACAGTTCAGCTGCATGGGGCGCACCTCAGCTTCCATGTGAAATAGGCAGATTCAACAACCATTTGCAAATCCCCCCTAAATCTCACTCTGAAATCAGCTATCAAAGCAAGATCAGTAAGGAAAACCTTAGGAACACCTTCTCCTGTCTTTTATGATCACTTCCTGGAGAACCAGGAAGAAATCCTGGAGAAAAGAGATCCTGTGTATTTTAACACTGTGAATTTCTCAGGAGAGTTTAACCTTTTCACTAAGGAATTAAGCTCCTTACATCCATTTAACCCTGGGCAACACACCCGATCTATATGAATGCTGGTACGCATTAACGTGTTTCCGTTGTTCAGCAGGCAACACAACTTGACGCATGAGAAGATGCAGCTATTTAATCCCAAAAATAAACAGGAAGCAAATGCAGGATGCTCAAGGCCAGCAACAGTAATTCTTAATTACTACAGTAAAAATACGTAATCATGTATTGCAAAGCCGGTGGGGGGGGGGGGACCTCCAGAAATCATTGCATTCGCCTCATTAGACAATACTTCAGATTTTTCTTCCTTTACAGATAAGGCCCCGTTAAAAAAAATGGAGGGGGTGGCGTTACAAAAACTGCCGTAGTATATAGCTATAAGATTAGTTTGTCGACTAGTTCTTGGCTGGGGTGGAGCACGAAGAGATCTCTCGATCTAACGAACCAGGCGTAAAAGACGAGAGTAATAGCGGGTGGCCGATGTTTCTCGATTACGATCGGCCCAAGAAACGCACCCTACGCGCAAGAAAAGGCGCCATCTTTAATTTCAGGCTTTTACTACAATGACGGGGTCTACGGCGCACGCTCCCAATTGTAAATTTGGGCGCGGGGATGAAGAAATGATCATCCCAAAAAGAAGGATCGGAAAGGCAAATGCCCGAAGAAACTGTACCTACCTCGATATACGACGGATGACTAACCGCAGCGCCGATAAAAGGGAGATTATCAAAGAGCAGCTTACCTTACACAAAGGGGAGGGATTCGACGAGTTAACGCCGAGACGCGGTAACAGCGGAAAGAAAGCCACTTCCGTTAGGTGATGGGCGTAAGCGGAAGCTACTGGAGGGACCTGCGGTCAGGACCCCGCGCGGTTTTTTTGGGGGCGCCTTTTGTCTAACTGAGTGCCCGATAAAAAATAACAAACTTTAAAAAGACGATTACAACTATCATATTTTAAAATAATAATAATTTGTAAATGATGCAATTAGTCATGATTTTTCGTTCGATCCTATTGTAATATACCGGTAGGATTCTTGGGATAGATTTTTGCAGGCGTCCTACCAATGGGAGTAAATTGGTGCTGGCTCACAATTGGTCAGTAAAGCCACGTGGTTCATTTTTAAATCATTGTATTTATTTCATGTGAAAAAGGTTGGGTTCTACCGGTAGCTCATTCCCAGAAAGGAATTACGTAGCAGTATTAAGGCAAATAATGGGGGTGGTTCTGCAGAAGGCACCAATTAAATTTCTACCCTAATCTTACAATAAAAAACAACCACCCAGAATTGGAAGAGATCTTGTAGGTCATCTAGTCCAACCCCCTGCTCAAGCAGGAGACCCAATACCATTTCTGACAAGTGGCTGTCTGGTCAATCAGAATAGAAATGCTCAAATATCTTGCTGAGAATTTTCCACCTAAAATCTTTGGCCCAATCCTCTCATGGATTAATTGTTTACTCTTAGCATTGCTTCATCCTTTTGTACTTCCAATAGCAGCCCGTTCAAGGTACAAGAGCCTGGGAGCTAAAGCAAAATATAAAGATTTCTAATAGTTATCTATGGAGATTCTCAGTCATCCAGGTTGTGGCTGTCCCAAAGGTGTTTTTTCAAAAGGCAACTGGACTTTTCTTTGTTTTTTTCCTTGAAGATATTTCGCTTCTCATCCAAAAAGCTTCTTCAGTTTCCTCCCACTCCCCCCATTCAGAACTGAAGAAGCTTCTTGGATGAGAAGCAAAATGTCTTCAAGGAAAAAAACAAAGAAGAACAAAGATTGCCTTTTGAAAAAGCACCCTTGGGATTTCTAACAGTTCCTATTGGCATTTTATTTCCATTCTCACTGACTGTGACTTTGGGGTGCAGCAATCTGTGGCATGATGCTGAACCTCTGCCCCAAACAATAAATCGTAGAGTTATTAATCCAATCTTCCTCGAGACTCAAATAACCAGGCTCAAATTATCCCTACGTTCCCATACTGGTAGTTTTCTTATCATTGTCTGTTAATGGGGACAGCTACTGAGCTACAAACAAATGGTTTGGAAATTACTTCCGTGACATCAGAGAGCTGATATTTGTATAATATGTTCCAAGTAGGGTAATTTAAACCTGGTCATTTGTGCTTCATGGCAGAACTCTGGGTTATTTTATTTTGTGAACCGTCTTCTTGGCTGTCCACGGTATTCTGAAGAGTCTTCTCCAACACCAAAGTTCAAAGGTCTCCATACCATAGCCACTTTTCAATTCCTTTTAGTCAGATCCTTCTCAGGTAAACACCAAAAGCAATGTCTTGATTAAAAATTAATTTATCTTCTTTATGTGGTCCTTTGACAACTTATCTCAGTGATGGCTAACCTTTTTGTTGTTGCGCGCCCGCACCCATAATGCAATGCACACGTGAACCTCCCTGTGCCCCCTGCGCTCCCCCACCCCCCGCATGTGTGCGTGACCCCCC
>QLTV01003425.1:613052-623155 GCA_003457575.1 Thermophis baileyi
CTCAAAAGAATTCTTATTAGATAACATTTCCACAAGCCATACATGAACAACAGCAAAACTAGAATAGTGGAAACTAGTGTCTCCAAGGTGCCTTTTCAAAAGGAAACTAGACTTTGTTTTTCCTTGAAGACATTTCTTCAAGGAAAGGATTACACAGTCCTTTTAGCAGTTCCAAGAAGGCTCCACCTCCATTTGCACTACTCAGGTGACCCTGAGGGCATGGATAAACCTCCAAGTGGCCTCAACGACTCTCTAAAAGAATGCAAATGACCAGCTGTCTACAAGGAGTATAAATCCTTCCATTCCCCATCATCCTGTCAGATCTGAAGAAGCTTCTTGGATGAGAAACGAAATGTCTTCAAAGAAAAACCAGAAAGTCCAGTTGCCTCTTGAAAAAGCACCTTTGGGACATTCTGGAGTAATGCTGTTCTACAGGGAAGGGGCTACCACGGAGAAGGCCCTTTTTCTTGATCCCACCAGATGGACCTCCTTAAGAAAGGGGACAAGTAACATACCCTCTCTCCGGTCTGGTGGGTCAGGTATAATTGGGAAAAGATGGCTTTTCAAATAACTTGGTTAGGGCTTTAAAGGTGACAACCAGCACCTTGAATTGGACCAGGAGACAAATCAGCAGCCAATGTAGCTCCCTCAAAAGTGGTGACACGTGCAAATCTACGCTTGCACACAACCATGCGGGCCACTGCATTTTGAACCAATTGAAGCTTTTGGACACTTTTCAAGTGCAGCCCAATATGAATGCATTGTTGTAGTCAAGACGGGAGGTGATTAGGGCTCGGGCGCCTGTATTCTGAAATTGGCTGAAGTTTAGAATAGAGTAGAGTAGAGTAGAGTAGAGTAGAGTAGAGTAGAGTAGAGTAGAGTAGGAGTAGAACAACAGAGTTGGAAGGGACCTTGGAGGTCTTCTAGTCCAACCCCTTGCTCAGGCAGAAAACCCTATACCAGTGATGGCGAACCTTTTTGGCACCGAGTGCCCAAAACGGAACATGCGCACATGTGCGTGCGCCGGCCAGCTGGTCTTCGGGTTTCTGGTGCTCCAGCGTGCACGAAGACCAGATGGCTGGCACGCGCAGCACGCGTGCCCACAGAGAGGGCTCTGCGTGCCACCTCTGGCACGCGTGCCATAGGTTCGCCATCACGGCCCTATACCATTTCAGACAAATGGTTGTCCAATCTCTTCTTAAAAACTTCCAGTGTTGGAGCATTCACAACTTCTGGAGCCATGTTGTTCCACTGATTAATTGTTCTGTCAGGAAATTTCTCCTTAGTTCTAGGTTGTTTCTCTCCTTGATTAGTTTCCACCCAAGTGGGAATGATGCACTCACACTTTAAAAAATACACATTATTTTTTTTTAATTAGCTATTTTAAACAGAGGATAAAAACTAACAAAAACTAATGTAAAGTAAAACACAAAAAAGGAAAAAGAACAGAGAAAAATCCAAAAGTAAAGAAAGAAACGAAAGATAAAAGTATTCCAATTTTCTTTACAATTATTATAACACATCCAAAATTACCTCATACTTTATGGTTACAAAAACAAACTTAATTTTTTCTATTATCTATCTTTCCTAATCATCCAAACCATAAGGAATGTTCATTTTTTCCCATTTCACCAAAAAGTCTGTAAGGGCCTCCCAGTCAGCAATAAAATAGTTTAAAAAATAAATACTAAGCCTTTTAATTAATTTCTCCAAAGGCGTGGGGAAGTTTATACACAAATATATACAATATAAGTTATGGCTCAAGAAACTGAAATCTGAGATAAACCTCTGCTTATTTAACAAAAGGAATCACATTTCATTAATTTCATTCATCTTTTATTTACATATTTAGTAATCTTCCAGTAACTGAAGAGAGTTTACTTCCAACATCTGGATAAAGGCACTCCTCATAAAAATCAAGATTGAAAAGGGAAACCTCATAAAAATCAAAATTAAAATAAATAAATAAAACTGCTACAGTAGAAATAACGGTTCCTTCCCCTCTCCTTTTTAAGTTTTCCTTCCTTAAGACAATTTATTATGTCTTGTAGTTTCTTTGGAGGACATTTTGCAAGGATTTGCTTTTATTGGCCGTGGCTCGAGCCCTCCTAGGACGTGGTGGTGTAAAAATCAGAGCCCATAAATAACTAAATAAAGGTTAGCACGCCTGGATCAAAATAAGCCATTCCCACCCTGTAACTTGTAGTCTTTCTTTCAGCACCCGTCACTTCAAAACTGTCGTGTTCAAAATAAAATTTAAAAAGGCCTTGCTCGAATTATCAATTAGTAAAGCTTTATTCCATGACGCTTCTGATGAGCGTGTGTAAAATCTATAGCGTACATCATGCCCTTGAGCTCAGATCTCTTTTCTTTTTCCAAGAATTAGCTTCATGACGTCAATTATGCTACCTGACTGTTGCCTGGAGCTCAAGGTGAGCTTTGTAGCTTTATTAACTGCATTCACTCTTGTATGGGTGTCAGGAATTACCTGCTTATCTTCTTTTAAACCAGGGTTCCTCAAACTTGGCAACTTTAAGACTTGTGGACTTCAACTCCCAGAATTCTCCAGCCAGCTGGCTGGAGAATTCTGGGAGTTGAAGTCCACAAGTCTTAAAGTTGCCTAGTTTGAAGACCTCTGTTTTAAACTATGAAAAGAATTTGGAGACTGGAACCAAGCTGGCCACCCACCTGGGTGTTAGAATTGTTTGACTGATTATCTGCTATCTAGTTGAAAATAAAATGACTGTCACACCAATAATTTTTAAAAAAAAATTAATTTCCCAAAACCTGGCCCCTCAAACAAGATTGCACATTAAAGGAAAGGCGGAACAATAATTCCCTGGAGGGCTAAACTGATTCACACAGTCACAACATGGACTTTATAGAGGAGATCAGATAATTGGAGGCCTAAGTTCTAAAAATCGACTCGCAAAGAGATGTGTGAATGAAAAGAAGCAAAATGTGTGCAGATTATCCTCTAGCCCAAAGGGGCCACAACTTTATGGCATAAAGAAACACATCCATGAAGATTCATCATTAAAATATAAACCAGGGTAAGCATTCCAACTGGTTACAGCAGCATTTCTCAAGCTTAGCAGCTTTAGGTTGGCAAACTTAAGGCTGGAATTTTTTGGGTAGAAATGGGAACAAACTGTATGGGCTACAAACCACCCACAATCCATCCTTAAAATACAGGCCACCAAAATGCAGCCATTTTGCTAATCTTGAGGTACTGGAGGAGTAAAAACTAAGGGGGTTTTTTTGGAGGGGGGGGGGCTCAATAGAGTCCATGGATTTTGCACTCCTGCAATCCGTCAGCAGAGAAGTAGCAGATGCAGAGAGGTCATTTCAGCGAAGAATATTTTTACAACCCAAAGGTGCTTTTTCAAGAGGCAACAACTGGACTTTGTTTTTCCTTGAAGACTTTTTGCTTCTCATCCAAGAAGCTTGTTCAGTGTCAGAACTGAAGAACAACCATGACCTGGACGACTGAGAACTTCCATAAATATTTTTACCTCAAAATATTGAGGTAAAAATATTTTACCTCAATATTTGTCCCCTGCTTGTTCGCCTCTCTGCCCCCCGCCCTTTTCTTTTGTGCTCTAAATTCATGGTCCAACGTTTTTATAAGCCGTACAGGCAACTTGTCCCATCAGAAAAATGGGGAAACAGGTTTTAAATACATTCATTTGAAATCACAGATGTTGGCAATGCAGAAGAAAAATTGGCTTGCTTTCCCACACACCCCGCTTGCGAACCCTCCGGTGCGTCAATGTAGGTTTTGGGGGTTTTTGGGTCCAGCAAGTGACATCTTCTGCTCTTGATTCCATTTTATTGTTCAGAAAGTCAGTTGAAAGTGCATAAATTTATTCTTCACAAATCTGACCGAGTCTGCCCTTGCGATTCGTTCCAGGGATCTGCCCATCCCTACTCGATCTACCCACAATTTCTATAAATCTACACACATTCATAAATGTGAGGAAAAGCACAGGAAAACAGATTCAACCTCAGAAGGTCAGAAAGAAATAATAAGAGAGGTTCGGGGGTGGGTGGGTGTTGCCCATTAGGCAGGCACAAAGAGAAGTGCAGGGCACGAATAGAAAATAAATATGTGGTCCTCTTTAGCCGCCCCGACTTCTGCTGGGACATGCCCAAGCTCTCCATGTCCTTCAATTGCATTCCTTAGATCCCCAAAACACCAGTTCGTTTGGTTTCTCCCCAGTCCAAGCGCACATTTTCCTTTCCCTGCCATGACAAACTTTGAGAATGTTTAAGATGCCCCGGAAAGGAAGGTCAGAGTTGCCCGTTGAGGCTAATCTTGGCTACGGAGATACTTTCTGTATATTCGACCTCGCCCTTCTCGTAAATGATAAAGAGGCAGTGGTTGTCCCGTGGAGAATTTCCCTCCAGGGTGGTCATGGAGGAATAGCCACTGGAACCTCTCCAGATCAGCAAGGGTTCTTTCCACCAAGAAGACCCGTTGGTGAAACTCCAGCGCAGCGTCAGGTTGACCCCTGCAATGGAAAGGAAAAAATTCAGTGTCGAGCTTATAAAGTGGTTACTTCAAACGGTCACTAAGTGAATGGTTGTAAGTTGAGGACCACCTATATTTCTTAAACTTGCAAATATTCAGATGCGTGGACTTCAACTCCCAGAATTCCCCAGCCAGCAGGCTGGGAGTTAAAGTCTGCATATCTTAAAGTTTCCAAGGTTGAGAAAACACCGGTTTAGAGATTTTTGCACATTTTAACAAGAAGTTTCACTCTTTTAAAGACAGAAAGGCCATATTCTGGACATTCTCCACAGAGGGGGAGGGATATGACACCACCTATCTCCTGTTTACAACACAGTCCTTTCAGTAGTTCCAAGAAGGATCCACACCCATTTGCACTATTCAGGTGACCCTGAGGACGCCTTAATTTCTTGGTGATCAAGGTAATCTACCGGTAATTCAGAAAATCCTAGGTGACACCTGGCTGGCTGGATAGTTAAGCCTGCTGTTTTAAGATTGGAAAAAAACGTCTTTTAACTGCTGCAGACTGTGCCGTATTTAATGCAGCACAATCTGCATTAAAAGTTATAAATAATAATATCACCCAGACAGATTTCACAGTACCTCCTACTTGGATGAATTTGCCCATGAATCTCTGGAAGATCCTGAAGGTCTCCTTCAACCAATATATATATATTTAAAGAAGTACAAGCATGCTACAATTAGTGATTATTAACCTTTATGTAGTAATGGTCTTCACCTGTAATTTTGGTTCCAAGGTTTAATGGGGAGATTAACAGAATTAACAGAAGGTTAAGCAAAGTGCACAACAAATAGAAGTACTACTGATACAAAAATCTCTTGTGTCAATTGCAGACCTTTCAATGTGTGTAGGGAGAGGACAGTTGTATAAAAGAAAAAGAATCAGCGAAAACATTTCCCACCCCCAGCAATTTGAGTGAATTTGGCCAATTGTGGCGTAATACACCAAGGTTAAGCAAACGGTAGCATTGTGCAACTTGTACGCCCAGGTACAACTATATAAACAGAGAGAAAATCCCAATCTTTTGATTATTTTTTTACTCACGCAGCTGGCGATGGGCTGGATTGGTGAAGAAAACCAGGCCGGATTTGACAAGAGCTCCTGCAGCCACTGCGGGATCCACTAAACCTTCATCAAATCTCACGTTCTCCACCGGAAGGGTATCGCAACCATCGTAACTGCGAACCACGATGCGACATCGGCAGTGGTAGAAATTCTCATTCCGGGCATTCACCACCACGGAGCCATCTGGCAGCTCATAGGGCTGTTCGAAAAGGAGACCGATGAGAAGCTGAGAAGATTTGGGATAAGCAATCATATTCTTTCTTTTCCTCTGTATTTGGGTAGGACCTCACACTTTCTATTGCCGTGGTTTGTGAGCTACAACGACTAGGTTCCTGATGTGGCCTGCCAGCGGCCAGCGGAGCTGGCGGCAGACTCGGACAGTGAGGAAGTTGGGGAGGAACATGGGCCAGTCCTGGAGTCTGGGGAAGGCTCTGATGAGTGCTCTGCATCGGAGGCAGAGATGGGGCTAGGGCCGTCCGACAGTTATCAGCTACCTTCAGAGTCAGAGATAAGTGGGGCTGAAGAACAGCTGGAGCCTATTCCCGATGTGCGCATGCGCAGAGCTGCCAGGAGAAGGGAACAGTTAAGGAACAAGGGTCGACTCGGGAGTGAAGGCACAGGTGGACGGTGAATGGCCCCCTCCCATAGGGAATAAAGAGGAGCGAAAGGGCAGTGGAGTTTGCAGGAAACAATTAGTTCATTTAATTAGTGTGAAGATCTGTTCGTGACTCTCAGAGACGCCTTGCCAAGTATTTTCTTGTACAGCATTGCGCTTGGAAGATATCGGCCTGGCAGCTCTCCAAGCCTGATAAGGTCTGTGGTTGTAAATTCACCTTTGAAAGACTGTTTGTCAGGACTTTGCTGGATGTGAATGAGAGGAATTCACATTAGCTTAATAAAAAGGGGTTTTGTCGGGACAAGGAGTCTGCTTCGTGATTTTGTGAAGCCTAGGTCAGAACAGTTCCCAAGCCCTGCTAAGCCATACATAGCATGATTTTTAAAGCAAAACCTTTACTACACAGAACGCATGAGCCTGCGGATGAAATTAAGATGATTTGGGATAAACGCTAATATTCTTTTTCTCCTCATTTGGATAAGATCTCACACTCCAATTTGTTTCAACCATCAAGGTTTATGCCACAGAAAGAAACAAATCTTGTCATTTAATTGTAAGCTGCCTAGAGTCGGCTTTGACAAGACAACCGTGGCAAGAAAAGTCGTAAAATGGGGCAAAGCTCAACAATCGTCTCACTTAGCAATAGAAATTTTGGGCTCTTGTGGTCGTAAGTCGAAGACTAACTATAGTATTGGCAGTTCATTAGCCAACCGATTTCCACCTCACCAGAACCACATGGACAGAGCCATTCAAAGAGAAAAGAGACAAGATGTTAAAACAGCTGAGGGATCACATCAAAACACAGCAGTGTAAAATGCACTCCTCAGTTTGGCCCAAGTCCCTAGAAGTAGTCTGCCAATTTCTAAGGATTTTCTTACATTAATATTCAAACCATCGTATGCATCTTTATTGTCTGAATCAGAGATGGGTTCCTCCCGGTTCGCCCGAACAGGTAGTGACCCACTGGTGACGTCACGATGACGTCACGGATCCGGTTCGGTCGGTGCCGGTCCGTGGACGCCGCCATCTTTTTTTTAAAAAAATATTTTTCCGGGGTTTTTTTCTTCTGCGCATGCGCAGAAGCCGAGTTTCCAGCACTGCACATGCGTCACCATCTTGTTTTCAGCTTTTTTTGGGGGGGGGGGTGATTTTTTAAAATTTTTTTTGCACTGCGCATGCCACAAAGCGCGGCGCGGGAGGAAGCGAACCAGCAGCGAGGTAAGTTAGAACCCACCCCTGGTCTGAATATGGCTCCTCCTGAACTCAGTGGGATGAAATTCTGAATCAATTTAGACAGGGTCACATTGCCTGGGTTTCAAATCCCTTTCCTGGAAACATGAAGACTAGAGTCCAGTTTACCTCTCTCTTTCAAATCCGTTTAAAATGTAGAGAACTTACTGACTTTCCATTTGACGGAAATTCTCAGGAATCCTACAACTACAAGGTGAGATAATCTCGTGCAATTTGTAAAAGGAATGTAGAATTGACCTTGGGAAAATGTAAGAGTGCTGATCAGAGAGGAAGGGAAGAGTGAGCTGTGAAGGAAGGAAGGAAGAGATTACACAGTCCACAGATTGCAGGAAATGTGAGAAAGAAACTCAAAATACAGGTAGTCCTCGACTTACAACAGTTCGCTTAATGATTGTTCAAAATTACAACAGCATCGAAATGAGTGACCTATGACCATTTTTCACACTTATGACCGTTGCAGCATCCCCATGGTCACATGATTTACACTCGGATGCTTGTCAAATGACTCACATTATGACGGTTGCAGTGTCCCTGGGTCATGTGATCCTCTTTTGACAAGCAAAGTCAATGGGGAAACCAGATTCACTTAACAACCATGTTACCAATTTAACAACTGCAGTGATTCACTTAACAAATGTAGCAAGAAAAGTCGCAAAATGGGGCACTTAACAAATTTCTCACTCGGCAACATAAAAGTTTGGGCTCAACTCTGGTCATATGTTGAGGACTACCAGTAACTCACCTTGGTTTTATTTTGTATAAGTGGGGACACAGAGTCATTTGTTTGGGCTTTTAACATTACTGACTATATACCCCACACGACAATAAAATAGCATTCCTGAAATTCCTGCAATGTCTGTTTCTTGACTGGGCGTACCTCAAGGAGCTGAACACAATCCTGAAAACTTGTCCCAGGTGATTTTTTGTCCCTTATTATAGCAAACAAAATTAAGGTAGGATTTTCTTTCTCGTGATCTCCTTCAGTCTCTGCTTAGCACAGTTTGTTCTTCAAGTTCCTCCTTAATAGCTTGCTCAGTGGTTAGGGTTAGGGTCTCACATTTCCCCCAAAATCAAGTATAAATGTCCGCCATCTGCAAATAACGTTCTAAACCAGTGACTCCTTTGATTCTTTCTGAGACGTAAAACTCACTAGCCAAGGTTCGACCTTCGCAGTTGTACTGACCTGGCATTCATCAGGATTAAAGTCACTGTAATTCTTCTGCAGTCCGTAAGGGATGCCATGCAAGGGCTGTCTCCCGTAATACCAGGTCATGCCGTGGTCATCACTGAGGAGGCAGGAGATCCCGTCCAGCTCTAAAGTCCCATGACCACAAACAATCAAGCGTCCCTTCTTGGGCTCATAGCGTTTCTGCAAACCAGGACAGATTGGTTAGTGTGATGGAATATAGTAAGCTGGGAGGAAGTGCATTTCAGAGGAATAACAGACAGTCCAGACATGTTGTGTGAGAGGTGAAGAAAGCAACTCTCTCTCAGGCATAAACAACCAGATCCACACACGAAGAGTTCAATTAGCTACTTTGTTGCTTATCCCTATAACCCAGGAATCTTCTCTGGATAAGGTTCAACGGCATTCAATGGGAGAATTGGACCTTGCTCACGTGTGCCTATGTAGAGATTCCAGACTAATTCCCCACTTGATTCTTCCCCCTGGCTCAGTCAGTCTCTCTCTGACACTAATATTCTCAGAGTAGATGCTTGGTGTAGATAGCAGAGTGCTTCAGTTTGGCAAGATTCTGTCTATAGGTGTGGAACAATAAATAACTCTGCTTGGAAGCAATACCGTGTGTCTTCCCTGGTTGACAGCTAGGAATGTGAGCACTTAATTGTCGTTTCCTTCACCGTTGCACTACACTGCTTCCCTCCTCCATCCCTTTCTCAAAAGGAAAAGAGAGAGTGCACTTCATTCTCCCATGAAAATGCTGCCTTTGCTTAGGATTGGATGCCTGTGCCTGTATCTTATATATGGAGATTTCTATGGATTTTGATATCCTCACATCCATATTTCTTATGAGTGTCTTTTTCTCCTCTCCTCCTCCTACAATTAAAACTGGGTTATCTGTGCTTAATGATTATTAATGATTAGCTCTGAGTCTTCTTGGAATATGATTAAACATATTCTGGATATGGCTGGATAGTTTTCTATCAGGTATAATATAGTAGTGATGGCGAACCATATCAGCGAGGCGTTGCCCTATGTCAGCTCCAGCGCACATATGCGCGCTAGCCAGCTGATTTTCGGCCTTGGGGAAGGCTGTTTTGCCCTCTGGAGACTTCAGGGAAGCTTCCTGAAGCCCCGGAGTGCGAAAAACGGCCCAACGGGCAAACTGGAAGTTCGGAAAAACAGGCTTCCGGTCTGCCATTGGGCTGTTTTTCGCACTCCGGAGGCTTCAGGGAATTCCCTCAAGCCTCCCAGATTGCGAAAAACAGCCCAACGGGAAAACCGGAAGTCCATTTTTCCGAACTTCCAGTTTGCCCATTTGGCCGTTTTTCGCCGTCCCAGGCTTCAGTGAGGCATGTGTGCATGCATGGGGGCAGCGCGGGGATGGGTGGGTTGTGCGCATGCGCGGGGGGGGGGGTTGTGCGCGTATGCGTGGGGGGAAGGGGCACATTTTGGG